>LPNX011071383.1:366314-404554 GCA_001517045.1 Pseudotsuga menziesii
GACTATCTTTCCCATAAAAATTGCAATGACGCTCAGTCTTCTTTCCTTTTTGCTTAGATCCTTTATCATTTTTTAAGGGAGGAGCTGACTGAGAGGGTTTGGGACCCTTGTTGTTTTGCTTTTTATTGTGAAAATTCTGTTTGTTGGGAGGCTTGGACTTTTCTTTCTGTTGGGACAATAAGGCTTTCGCAGATGTATCTGCATTGTTAATTATTCCAAGATGAATGAGCTTATCTTGCTCTCTAATTAAGGAAGCACAAAAGGATTCAAGACTAGGCTCTACATAGCTGGCTGCAGTCAAGGATTCTTTCATGGAGTATAATGTGGATACAAAAATAGAATATGCAGGTCCAAGTTTGGAAAGAATATGATAAATACATTGTTTGTCTTCTTTCTTAAACTTGCATTCTGCACATAATAGTCTAAGAGTTTTATACTTAGATAAATAGTCTTGAATGTAAGAAAAATCATTTGGATTCAAGGTAAGCAACTCATTCTCAAGTTGATGACCCCGAATTTCATTGTGTTTACCAAACACAGATTCCAACTTTTCCCAAGCTTTATCAGGTTCATCAATGCCAGATATATGGAATTGCAAATCAGTAGAGATTGACATCCCGATCAATCCACGAGCTTCATCACATCTATTTGCCCATTTAATTTTTTTATCATCATCAGCGGGTTCTGTTTCTTTCCTTGAGGTTATCCTGAAAAGTCGCTTACTTCGCAGAACATCCTCCATACAAGATTTCCATGAGAAATAGTTAGAACTTGTAAGTATAATATCACAAGGGGCGGCCATACTGTAAAATAATGGCTGAAAGAACAGAAACTAACTGTCTGGATGCAAAGAGCTCGAAAAAATATGCGGTTTTAAAAAAACGGCACTTAAAAAATATGAAGTTATGCTTGATCAAAGGAAATGTTGAAGATGTCCCAATAGTGACGTGGCAGATATTAACTTGACAAAAAAAAAGAACCCCCCTCTTCCAAAGATCAACCTTTGACAATCACTTTACAATAAAGTTGCTTTGAAGTGAATCACTTTTGTAGAATAAGTGAGGTTCATTTTTACAATAATGTACTTTTAAATAGTGCAGCAATAAATTAAAAGACTTAAGTGACTCACATTTACTTTATTTTATTAATGTGAGATGCACTTTTACAATAAAGTAACTTGAAAATATAAATTGCATGCACTAAAAAGTAGCTTGATAAGACTTGAACTTAAGACTTATTAAGGTGTAAAGCAACTTTGGACCAAGTGAGCTAAGTTTAAAAGGTACGTAAAAGTATGGAAAGAGGAAGGGGTTTTTTTTTTTTTTTTCACTCTTCTCTCTCGTTTTCCGTGCTTGCTTTCTTTTCCTGCAAATCACAAAAAAAAACGAAAAAAAAAAAAAAACCTTTTTCCACACAATGGGGTTAGATTTTTGTTAGCTTACTCGGAAAGTCTACGTTATTAAGTTTTCTCGCTGTTTCTGATTTGCCGTGATCGCACACGGTGCACGGCAAAGAGCATACGTAGCCGAGAAGAGAAAAAAAACTTTCCCTCACTGTTTCTGATTCGGCGCGATCGCATAAGGTGCACGACAAAGAGCATACGCAGCCAGGGAAATCAACAGCCCGAGGCAAAAAAAATAAAAGATCTAATAATAAACTGATAAATATGAGAGATTTAAAAAAGCAAATCCGTCACTGTAACATTATACTTTCAGATTTGCCGAAATGGGTGTTCCTGGAGCAAACGGAAACGGTTTTCGGTGAAACGAAAACTGTTTCCAAATGGAAACGACGCTCCGGACGCAATGGAACAGCTCCCATAGGCCACAAATGCACATAAAATCCAAAAACCAGAAACCCTTTCAATGTTTCGGCAACACTGGTTCCAGATTTTGATCAAAACCGAAAGCGGCTCTTCATAGAAGCTCTGATACCATGTTAGGGTACACAGGGTACTCCCAAAGGACCGAACATCAAGAACAACCGCTTCACACAAACAGATCACAGATCAATACACCAATGTTTGTCACGTGGTTAAAACCCTCGGGAGGGAAACAGTGCACGGCCCCGGCCAAATAGCTACTCAGAGCAATTTATTATGCAAAAGAAAGAAAGTTACATGAGCTTTTCATAATCGATCAACTAGCCAAGGACCCTCTATGCTCTTTAAATAGAGATCATAGACCAATCGGGTGTTAACCCACAGATCAATGGTAGGTATGATCTAGGAGAAGTTGAACCGTCGGATCACTCGATGTCTAGAACATATCGTGACCGTCGGATTAGAATATTTACAAATGCATACTAATGCATACTAAAGAAACACACTTTTACCTAACGGATATATTACACAAGTTGATCTTAACTAACTCCTAAGCGTCTAAATATCCTAACAAATCCTACCAAGCTGACATTCTACCCTTCTGATTTCAACTGGAATGCTCATATACTGTTCGTCAATTTCTCGATCCTGGCCAACCTGTAAAAACCATCCACCATTATGCAAATGTGGACTCAAGCTACTGCAAGCCCTGTCTATGTTCTCCTTAAGAGGACTGCTTTGAAATGCAATAGTATGTTTCTTCTACTGCCCCATCAAGGAATCCAACTGCTCTTCAATACTAGACAGCCTGACCTTTGACTCGGTACATACAACTTGAAGAACTGTAAGCTCAACATCTCGCTGTACTATGGGTTCTTGGAGTATCTTGGTCCTCTGTTTCATCGCTAGAATGATTTCTTTAACCCGTTCAATCTTCTGTCGGTGACTATCATCTGGAAGCTCTATCTCATGCATGTATAAACTCTCCCTAACCTCCATGTGTGACTGCTCGCTGTCTCGATTGCTGTGCTCATTGCCTTGCACCTCATGTATTTCGCCTGTCATAACTGTTTGGATTCCTGCTGTAGGCGATGAAGAGTGTACCAACTCCAACTCATCACATGGTTTGTCCACAATCTGACTAGCAAATGTGCTTGTGTCGCTAGACTCACAGGATGGCTCTAATGCTATCTCCTCATGCACATCCTCATCATGTGCTGTTAACTCCAAATGAAGCTCACCAACAACCTGTACTTCATGCTCATCTTTCTTCTCTTCCCCAACTATGCCTTTAAGGAGATCCTCATCCAAATCCTTGGGCTGGCTCCCGAATTGGATGATGTAATAATCTTGAAAGGACAATGCCGCACATACCCCATCACCCAAGGCTAGATACGCTTGATATCGCGGCAAGTATTGAAGTACTGCTAACCTCTGCCAATTTCTAGTCAAGATCCTTCTCATTGTCTTCATGTTCTCACAAGCTGGCAGAGAAAAACCTTTGTTCTGACATGCACTTCACCAACATCATTGACATGCATTTGCATGTACACGCATGTGTCAACATGCACTTTTATTCAATTGCTATGTGCCACTGCTAACAAGGATCATGCTCTGATACCACTGTAATATCCCAAATCCTGATATTTTCTATTTCTATGCAATTTTACTGAAATATCCGGGCATGCAAACTGCCATGCAAAATTTCCCTATTTTATAGCTGATATTAGGGTTAGGGTTTGCAGGATAGAATGAACACTTACCACTGATAAGCCGACTGAAAACGCTCCAGAGAGAATACGCATGCAAGATGAGCTGAGCTGATGAAGAAATGACCTAGTTTTCTGCTGCAATACCCTGGTTGGCTGAATCAAACAAGTGTGATGTTTTTGCTGAAGGGATGGTCAGTTTCAGCTGGAAATAAGTCGGAAGGAAGGTGTGCTCGTGCTGGAGAGGATGACTCGAGCATGCAAGATTTTTGACCTCTCCAGATGCCCTAGCGAATTGATCTCCTAGTCTGCTGCTCACGCCCCCACAACCCTGTACCCTGTAAACTGCTGCTTGCTGCCTCGGATGGACAATCTGATAGCTGATAATCACCCAATGCAGTAGAGTGATCCTATCAGTGGGGATGTAGGCTGCATGCAGAAGAAATATGGTGATCCAGAGTCCTGGTGAATGACTTGGGGTTTCCTAGCTAAATGCCCCCAATATACGGATGAATCTGCAATAACCTTCCGACTTATACTGGAATACTGGATAATGATGAATGCAATAGATATGGTGACAAACCTGGATGGTTTATTCTGAAAGAGACTAGGGCAGATGTCTCACTGTTGAAATCCCGTTAGCTGAAGACGCCGTCTCCAACCCTAACTGCTGTGGCCGCACGCTGTGTTGCTTCTCAAGAGCTCCAAAATAATAATAATCCAAAAGTATAGTCTCCATTCACTTTATCTTTCTTTTATAACTTTCAACTGCGAAAACCGTAACTTTTGACCTAATTAGGTCACTTTAATTTCTAATTTGCAGTTGACTTGCATGCATGCGCATGAAGACTTAATTGAGTGCATGCATCATTAAATAATGTTTAGATGTCATGCATGTCACTTTTAGGGTTTGCATGAATGTCACTTTTAGGGTTTGCATGCATCTCACTTTTAGGTTTTGCATGCATGTCATGTTTAGGGTTTGTATGCATGTCACTTTTGGGAACATTACAGGATCTCACTTCTTGTTGTGCCTTACGGAATCATGGTATCGTGAGGATATGAACACTTGCGATTTGATGTGAGAATGTCGCTTGTTAGATGGAGTGGGGTCGCTTACCTCATGGGAGGTGGTGCCTCCTCCACAATATCAATCCACTTAAACTCAAAATCATTTCACCGATCCCTCAATTTACTCCGTGACTCGGCCTTGGTCTGTCAGTGGTGGATGCCCCCCTCGGATCCATTTTTGCTATAAATAAAGCAAGCATTGTTATCACCAACCTTGTAGTTGCCTGTGTGAGGTGGATCGAGGATGGATGGTAGAGGGACAAGCAACTAAGGAGGTGGAACCAAGATTGCCTAGACTCCCAGATGGATGGTTGTCACGTCAAGCAAGGCAGCCTTCACTTTATGTTATCTAAGCCCAAGACAAGAAAGGGGGAGACTCGGATTTGCTCCCGATAGGAGAGATCAGACCTAGACACTAGATCATATCAATAAGATTTGAGGGACGTGTTACCCCTCAAAATGCATCAACACTTCTTGAGCTTCCAGACCAGTCATTCTTTAAGGTCCCAAGCCCAGTTTCAAAAGGGTGTGATGATCACCAGTTAGATGACTGGGTCAACAATAGCAGTATTCAGTCTCAAGCTCTAGATCAAAGACCATTGAGCTTTGGTATTGGTTAAACAATAGAGGCTTTAGCTGTGTTTCAAGTCAGGTTCGGAAGATGACAAGGATGTTCATATAGAAAAATTAATTTTTAAATCTTCAAGATGATCAGATATTTTTTGAAATATTGTATAGTAAAGAAGGTAGACATCTACGAGCTCATACAGGAGCGATGGTGATCACTCATTCAGCTAAAAATAGTATAGGAGAACCAAGAGATCTCACTAGTCAAACAACTTCTATGGCTCGATTCAAACACTTCAAGTGACAAATATTATCCAAACCGGAAATTATCACAGCAGCAGAAGTCTCATATAAAGAAAATGTCATTTAATGGCCTCAAAGTCGTGCATTCTCTGCCTGCCATGAGGCTGCAGATGATGAAGCCAAAGTTGAGCAATAAGGACTTGGCAAATTTTCATCGGTCGAGGTCTATATGGTATCCTCATCGTCCTGAAGTCGCTGCTAAAGAGCAGGGTAGCCTTTTTACACAAGAAACAATGAAAGTTATAGTGATGAGCATGCAGAATTTAGCATTCAGAATTTATCAGGTTTTGAACAGGAAAAGCCTTAATTGTCAGAGATTTGTTCTTGTGGTGAACATATGTTTGAAACCAGAATTTAAGGCGACTTGGCATTAACGTATCCTACGTGTTTTTGTAAAAAGTCTCTTTTTAGCATCATTGCTTCAGTTGGACCAGTTGATCATGGTACTGCTTATGCTGCAGTACAAGCTTCGAAAATCCTGTAGCAGTCGAGGAGTGTTTTTCTCGGATATGTATCGAGGGATCTTGTATAGCGCACGTTGAATGTTGAAAGTCCACTCACACTTGACTAGTGTTCGATAAAGGGAAAATGAATTTCATGTTAAACCCGGAGATTGAGGTAATCATCTTTAGCTATCAGAAATCCAGGGGATCTCTAGCATAGAAGTTGAGCTCGGGTCGACGCCCTGCGAAGAAGGAATTTGAATGCCAAATTAGTGTTTTTGGATCAGACCTGCTAGCAGCCAGCGTGAAAATGAGTGGGGCTGGCGATGCTGGAGACCCACATATCCATTGTCGTCCCACTAGCTGCCAGTTTGATTCACTGTCAATAAAAACATTTCCGATTTGGTTGGGAATCACGACCACATGAAATAAGTTTTGAGCTTATCACCGGTAGTTCAGCGCTGTTATCTCCTTAGTGGCCGTCTTTGTCGGTGTAGATCTCACAATCTTATTGTTGGCAGTTGATGGCATGACTCGCAGTCGAGAGGGATGGCTTTCATCTCATACAGTCCACAGCTGGCAGGACTCGTGCAGACTACACCGTGTATAGATTCTTTGGCAATCGAATAGATGGGTTGCACCTGAATTTGGCGTGAAATTTTCAATTGTTTGGCACCAAGTATACACGGATCCCTCATGTCAATCACGCCGTGATTATTTTCAAACTCGAGGTGTATCAAGGCTTGAAGCTGGCTCGAGCCTGCAGTTATTCTTCACTGTCGATTGAATGAAAACAAGCACATGAAATCGCCGGCGGCCAATCACGTAGGGGATCTCCATCAACATTTCCCCACAGACTGTTATGAGTGTTTCTAGACCGACAGTCTCACATTAAACATATTGGCTGCCGATTCAGTTTTTGTGAGGTTGGAGCGTTGCAGCAAACGCCAGTCCACGTTTAGGCTCGTGTTCTCCCACAGGCCAGCTTCATTCAAGATTTGATTGGCTCGGGTTTAAACTCAGCAACTCGTAGAGTTATGTTTCCATGTGTTCATTGAGTCCGAGACATTGTTCTCAGAAATCGAGTGCACTATTTGTTAAATTCATATCCAACATCGGTTCGGTTGGTGACGAGTGTTGAAATCATGTGCATGTCACCCACGTAGTTTTGGTGAGGCAACAAATGGATGAGTCGACTCATGTTAACAGGCACCATTCATTGAGGGTACTTTATGTTTTATTAAGGACTCCCTAATTATCATCAAGTTAAAAGTAGGAGTTTCAATTATAAAGTGGAGTTGGTCATCATGCAATTGGGGCGAGAAAAGTGGATCTCCATCCACTTGTTATTATTTTATTATTTCTTTCTTTTTTATGCTTTTGGAGAGCCTTTTTTTTGGGCCTATAAGGAGCATAGTCTTCTTCATTGAAAATGATGGAATTTTTGGTTGGGAGGATTTTTCCCTAGAGTTAATAAAGAAAGAATCATGTTGAGTTTTTGGACATTTTGGGCATTTGTGTCGTAGTTCTGTGTTTTTTCATAAGTGGTAGACTAGACTTAGCATAGAGAGCTAACAATCTAGCACGTTGGGCAAGCATTTGCAGTTGCCAAGTTGCTTGTCGTCGTTACGTTTTTAGAGGTCTGGGAGTAATGCAAAGTAGTCAATTATACTTCCATTCTCTTGGCCTCTGATTATGGAACGAACCAGCCTAGTCTCCTTTCTAGGAAACGCAAAGCCTTTCTGAGCCCCCATTTGACTCCATTCACCCTTCTTTTACTGGCACTGGCCTTCCCTTGAGGACTGATCCTCCCTTCCCTTCCTGCCCATCAATCCGACTTATTTTCCTTTTTTGCTACCCATGTTTCTCTAAGGCAACCTCTTCTGCCTTAGCAATCCTAACTTTGGGAAACCCCCCTAGAGCTGGAGAAGAGCCAGCCTGAAGTGAGGAGAGAGGGGTGTGGTGACATTGGTCTCTCTCTCGAGAATTGTCACCGGGCCAATGCGCCCGTAGTTTGGGCTTTTAGCACTCGCGTGCTAGTTTCGGGCAACAACAGTACGTAAGGTGTAAGGTAATTGGAGACCTTAGATCTATGGAAGATGACACTAAGTGTGCCAGGGATTTGGATAAGGGTTTTAGAAAAATGAGGGTTGATCCAAAGTGGAACACAGGTGACCTATGGGGTAAATATTAGATCTAGGGTTTAGGTACTAGCAAGTGATGAAGATATTCGCTGCCTTGGGAAACGTGACCAATGCAGGGAGGGCAAGGACAGTGTTGGGGCTATCTAGTACTGATGGATAGACTCGATTATATATGTGACAGTATCAGAGATCCCGAGTCATCAGGGAAAAATCAGATTGCAAGGAAAAGAGGCCAAAGAGGGGCTAGCGCTAGGGTTGGAGATTAGTGGTTGTTGGACCTAGGGTAATGGAGTCAATATTTGCCCAACGTTGGAGTGGACCCACCTGGGAAATGGCCTGATCTATGGATCCAGAAGGTTATTTGGCCGAAAAATTCAGTCTGCAAGGGAGACCAGCAGTAAGGTGGCTAGCGCTAGGGTTTGGAGAGGCAGATCCTCAGATCTAGGAAAATTCAGAGATCATCAGCTCAGCATTGGAGGGGAAATGGGATGGGGATGACCTGATCTATAAACCCAAGTCGAAAAAAATGTCGGAAAATTCAGATCGTGGAAAAAGTCAGAAAAATGATGAGAAATGCCAGGATCCCGGAAGACAGTTTCTCAGATCTAGGGCCACCTGTCAGCCTTTAGTTCAGTGTTGGTGGTGATTTGGAGTGAGGAGGACCTGATCTACAAACCCAAGTTGTTATTTTTTCCGGAAAAATCAGATCTCGGAATAAGTCAAAAATTCAGTGAGGGGCGCTAGGGTTTGAGAAGCAGTTTCTCAGATCTAGGGCAAACCAGGCCAAACTAGCTTAGCGTTAGGGGTAAATTCGTGAGAAGGAGGCTCGATTTACAAAGCCCAGTAGTGGTTTGTCCAGAGATCGAGCGGTTTATTTTTTAGTATTTTTGGTTTTTTTATTATTTATGGATTTTTCAGAAAAATGAAGAAAAGCATGTGTCAATGGGTTGAGATCCGGAAGAAAAGAACTAACCTGTAGATCTTACCTGGAAAACGTTGTAGATGCCTTGATGATGATGATCCCAGCTATCCCTATCAATTTGAGAAGCTTTGAGCAATTTCTATGTTCAATGTTTTGCCCCAAGGAGTCAATGCACGCTCTCTCCTGCACAACAAATGGCAATCATATCAGATTTGTTGCCGCATGAGAAAAAAACTAAATGCTACAGAAAATAGCAAGAGAGAATCATAGATCGCAATGACACTAATGAAAACCCCCTGATAAAAAATGAAGACAATCCAAGCGAGTTGTGGTCCCCCTGCAAAAACGCCCAAGCTAAAGTCGCCCTCCTGTAGACAAGACAAATATTCCAAAAAATATATAGATCTAGCAACAATTTGCCGAATGCTAGGAAGCAAAAGACTTTCCAATCACCATCTAAGAACACCAGATGCAAAGGAGATCCAAAAAATATCCACAAGAAAGTTTTTCTATTAATCAGATCCAAGAGCCAAAGACCCCTTACAAATGAGAAGTTCTCTCCTTTAAATAGGAATGAGAGAACCAAAATCCTAACCACTTTCAAAACGGGTGGCTAAGATTAAAAGATATAAATGTTCTAATCAATGGTTGAGATGAACTCAACATACAATACATGGATCAATATAACCATAAAGTACCAAAGTGGACTAAATCACCCATAAAGGGGGTACCCCACTCAACAAGAAATAAATGAAGCACATGGTGGGTCCATGGAGTGTTAACTAACTCCCTCTAGGTACTCCATGGCACAATAAAACAATATAATATTTTAATTTTTTGACTTTGTGCCTCATTGAGGAAATCGTGAACCTCCCAAAAGCTCCAAAAAATAATATAAAAATGCTCAAAAAATAGGTGTGGGCCGAATTAGGTGCTGCAACTGCTGGAGAAGGTGCGGAGGACATCACACTCATTATCATGACTCATCCCATGCCATTTCCGTGCCTCAGTAGCCCAAATCGATTTCTTCAATAGCCATTTAATCATTTTTTAATTTGCCTTTGGAAATGTGAACCTGCCAAAATAGCCTCCTAGGGTGCCTGCGTTGTCCAATTGAGCCCACCAGGCTCTCTGGGATGGGAGTACTATGGTATAATCAAGTGGCTGCACCCCCTATGCCTCATACAACGTCATAGGAGATCCAATAAAAACATCTCCATGCTCAGACACATCATCTTGTGGAGCAAAACTGAACCAAAAGGGTAAAAGGAGCCTCACCATCTCTGCAAGTGTCCAGAACTGACAATAAGCTATCCCAGTAGACTTAGTGAGTCCAAATCCATCTAGGGTGTATACTCATACCCTTTCCAAGTCTCTTCCTGATCATCAACAATATCCAATAGACAATATAATCACCTGTAAATGACCAAGTACCAATAATATAACTCAAACTATCATCCATTTGCTGCAAGTGTTACATGGCTAAGACATGCTCTACAAATCATTTAAGTAACAATCATAACAAGTAGCAGTCACCTTATTGGCGGTACATCAACCAAATACATATATAGGGTTTTATTTATTATTACTCAGACAAGACTTTCAGGACTATACTCACTTCATAGTTGTAGTCAATTTGCTAGTGAAGGGTGAAGGCTGAAATTGACAAGGCTAGGGAAAATGATGACTACCAACTTATCATCATGACACTTTGGATATGGAAAGGGAATTCTCACTATAACCACATGCCGAACAAACAACAACACAAGGAATGGAGGTGCCTCACAAATGGTTAAGTTGTTCAGAGAGTGCTTATTCAACTTAGGCATCATGTCTACATCAAGTTTGATCCAAGTTCATTAGGACCATCAATTTTATTTCCATGGCATTTTTGGCTTATATGACCTTTTGGGACTTCACCAGTGCTTAAAAGCACAGTTAATCGCAGCTTTCATCCAGGACATATTCAAATTTTTAAGGTCAGCAATATTTGGATACAACATATATTTAACCATTGCTTTTGAGACCTTTTTCTTATACCCTTCACGGGGTATTTTGGCATTTCATTGCTCTTTCTCTTTGCTCACATATGTTAAGAAACACAGTTTAGAATTACATTTTCCATGGGTGCATATATAAATATTTCCAATACAAGTAGTACATGAGCTTTCAGTTTTAGCCAACAACATCTCAAGTGACCAGGGGAAGTTTTGCACAGTGCGAAAGATCGGGACAACCGACTAGAATGATTTAGGCATGCAATCCAACTCACCAAAGGCAAGTTCTGTCGCCAACTCAGAGCCGAGACACAATATAAACAGGGAGGTTTGTCCAACAAAGGTTCTAGTGGGGAAAGTTCCTCCATGCCACAAGTCAAGTAGTAAGTCGGGTTAAAACAAAACTAGAAGGAAATGGATGGCTGGAGACAATGAATCAATGAAGCCAACACTAGCAAGCCAGAGTATGGTGGGAATGACTACCTCTATTCTCCCTAGGGAGGGCAAAACCAATGAGTATAGATCAGGAACTTCCAAGTCTAAGTAGGGATATCAATACATAATACAAATACATCCAAGTCCATATATTTATGACCGCCAGATCATGACACTAAATGCTAGTATATGTTACAAAGATGAGTATAAGAGCAGTGATAACCATAACACAATATAATAAATGACGAGTCGTAATCATGCAAATAATCCATCTGAACCATCCTCTGTCCAATGAGAAAACACTAACACCAATCTGGGCATCACTAACTGCTCTGCAAATGACTGAATCGCTATATCAGTCCTCGAATCTGATTTTCCTGAGACTCAGTCCTGACATGGGAGAGTATAATAGTCCACTAACAAAATAATGATCTGTCAAAACTGCTCATCTCAGCATCTCATATGTAAGGGATCTGGCTGAAAAATGTACTGTATCTGAAAAATAGAATATGATAGCCTGGCTACTATATATGTGATAACAAGCCTATCTCCCATTCACTAGTTGGAATGTACTGGGAAGAGCTTGCCTATTGTAACCTTTGTTTATCTGAGAAATAAAAGAGACTTTGGAGGTCTATTTGTGTGGTGCTTTGGTGAGTGGATGAATTATCATTGTGCTTTGTGGAGATAGTCTTTGCTGGATCCATCTTGTTTCTAAGTACCAAATCTAGCTTGCTTGAAAGACTGGTATCAGTTTTGCAAGGTGAATTAAGCTGTTTGTTTATTACTTTATTTTATTTAGTATGGATGCCTAGAGATTCAATCGAATGTTTTCATTTCTTTATGAACATCTTCATATTGATTTCTAAGTGTATATGTTGCTGGATTTTATCTAAGTTGTTGAGTTGTGTGACGTGCAAGTCATCTTAGCTGGAGATAGAGAAGATCTTGTTTGATCTATCTTATTTCTAACATTCTTATTTACAGATAAAGTCCCTCGGTGCCCCACAATTAAAGCCTCAAGGATTATCTTGTTCTCCAAGCTTCCCTTCTTTCTTTCTCAATATTGTTTAAAAATTATCTCGTTCTTTTATTGAAAAGCAGTTGCAGATCTAAGATTAAAAGTTCATTTTTCACACATAGATCCTAATTACTTTTCATTTCTAGATCTAGATAAGGTTGAAACGAATAGTCATTTCCTAGTATAGATCTTCACAACCAAGTTTTTCTTGCTTCAAGTTATTTGAATTATAAAATTAAAAGTCTTGATTAATAAGATCAACTTCCGAGTTTAAGTTTCAGATCTAGCATCTAAGTGCTCAAATTTGTTTGTTTTTCTTACGGAACAAACAAAGACCCTGAAAAAATAACTTTCTAGCTCATTTTTTCAGTTTCTTTTACTTAGTTCATTTCAGCTTTTTACTTAGAAATTTTTCGACAAATTTTGGTAGTTTTTCCAAAACACTCGTAAAGTGTTTTTGGGCATATTCTATTAATATTTGTTGGCTGTCTTTTGCAGGTTGACGATAAAAGAGGAGGAAACTTTGGCGAATTTTCGCGAAATCAAGAAAAAAGAAGACAAACGAAGCTTCTCCTCACATAAAAAATGATTTTTTCATAAGTTGTAAGCCTTTGGATCCAAATTATAAGTACCAAAGTTTATTTTTGTTTCATGTTGTAAGATTGTAATAAAGGCTTGAGTAGGCTCATCAAAGCCCACTCCTCATCCCCCCTGGGGGGATCCGCGTCGATGCACCATTTTCGTGGTTTGTGATTTTTTGCTAGTTTATTTCATTTTTTTTTATGCTTTATTTTTGTTATTAAAGTAAAAGAAATACTTACCCCACTCTCTCCCGAGTATCTTAAAAAGGGGAAAGAGATTCGTGGTAGAATTTAATTAGAAAACCTTTCATTTTGTTTCTCTATCATTTAAAATAAACCCCCTTGCTCTCCCAAGTACAGTTCATGGATAAGGGCTTGCTCGAGTATTGAACCTGGAAATAGATTCTTGGGATTTACATTTTCTAATCAGACAACTTTTGTTCAAAAAATCTTTAAAATCAACAAGGCCTTCATCCTCGTATGCTTTACTTCCACTGCAGTTTTGTCTGATCAGTTGGTTGTATCAGAAAAGGATTTGGGCGACTAGTAATTAGTTTCAATTTTTAAATCAATTTCCAAAACAACGAAAATTCAGTGTTGCGTTTTGCTTTGTGTGGGGAAATTGTATAGAGGAAGCGGGAACTACTGAAAAGCGACTGCAGGCCCCCGTTAGGCTACATCCTTATTGGTGTAGTGTTGAACATCCCCCCATGACTGCATTCAATCCACATTTCCTTGTGTGCTACCACACTTTGTGAGTTTGGACATATTCTTTGTACCTTCGTGGTATATCGAGAATCCCCCTCCTTGATAATAATTCAGATAATTACCACATTAAGAAAACCAACCAAGAATTTACTCACTCCCTTAATTATTCATCTAATAAGCTAAAATTTACAAACCGAGACATTGCAATACGTTCACTGAGACTACACTAGCAACCCACATTTGCAAAGCACTATTTTCATTTTGGCATGGGTCTATTCTGTTCTTTTCTGCATAAGTTAATCTTGCAATGTGTCTCAAATGACGTGTGTTTATTTCATTTGCTAAGTGTAAATCTACTTGCAGTAGTTGGTGGGTATCTTTAATTTCATTCCATTTCAAAACTCCTAGAAAATATGTGTTTCCTACTTGCATAGTTAGAAACAACCTTAGATTCATTTTTCATAGGGTCCACCCCTCTTGGCTTCACTAGGAGTTGGCCTAGACGAAGGAGCTGAGTATCAAGTTATAGCACTTAGCTCAAACTTTTCCCCATGGTCGCACCCAGTGGCTTGAAGATTTCTGCCACGTTACCCAAGGTGTGAATTCGGCGGCAACACCCTCCAATTTTTATCTAGATTTTGCATGTTTTGGCTAGTTGTTTTCAAATCTTGAGGATTGGCCATATTTAGATGAAAGAGAGGAGTCTTCTGCATGATCTCATCAAACCTGTTATGGAGTTGCTCAATTGACTCGTTCTCATTTCTTTTTATGTTCATAAGATCTTTCAACAAAAAACGTGGATCCTTATTTTTAGCCCATTTGTCAATAAAGACTTCATGTAGCTTCTTGATAGTATCAATATTGTTATTGGGTAAACCTGTAAACCATTTTAAAGCTTCACCTTCCAAGCTCAAAACAAAGCACCTGCAAAAGATATCTGGTTGTCTAACATCCTTTCTGTGTATGTAACTCATAAATTCTCTCCAATGATCATCGACATTAATAGCATTAGTATCGTTAAAAGTAGGTAATTTACTGAGTTTCAGGTGATCATTTGGATAGGATGGCATGTTAATAAAATCAATGGTGCATCCAGATCATCTAACTAGGGAGTCACCACTAGAACAATAGGATAAAAAAGATATTGAATATCTATGAAAACTTCAGAAGATAGGTGGGCACTTACCTCGCTTACCTGGTGACAATGTCTATTTCTTCGATAAACAAGCTCGGGCTCAGGGATGAAGACGACCTTACCTCGAGGATTTATCCTTGTTGAGTACCTTTACTGATTTTCTTGAATTGGAGTTGCCAGATAAGACTTGCAAGATTAGTCCTTTAACAATAATCTTATCAAGGTACAAAGCAAAAACTTTATTGGACTTTCTTGGCATCAAAATGTTAATCTTGCCAAAATTGAATGCACTAGACTCGACAACACCTGTAATGGAACGTCGTCACTTTTCCTTTGTGTCCTTGGCAACAACGCCAAAAAATGTTATCTGATAGATTAGCATCCTTCGGATTAGGTCACTTAAGGCGGTGCTAAGATCGATAACTTTCCAGGAGATGCATACATTGTCACCTCAAGGCACTCTCCTCTGTTTAGGCCTGCTCCTTGGGCTACGGGAGGCTTCTCAAAAATGGTAGAAATAGACTTGCAAGATGTGCAAGGAGAACAACCGTATCTCTACAAGACCAACCCTCTGTATTGGTGTTAGATTTTTATCATTTAATCAATATGATCTAGGATCTTATCTGAGAGAATAACATGCACATCAATAATCACAAGAGACAAGAGACACAAAGAGTTTTCCTCGGGGAAACCATAAAGGAGAAAACCCTGCAACTTCCTCATAGATAGAATGAGCACCAATAGCAAAAGTATTACCAAAAACACAAAGATGATCTCCGACAGCTGTTCTCTCTCTCACTTGTGCGAGCTCCTCCTCTCTCACTCATGCACTACAATTGAGTGAGTGTGTAACAAATAAAGAGTCTTGCTCTCTATTTATAACCCTAATAGCCCTCAACTGTGGGGACTATTGCCTCGACTTACAATCGGAGGGTTATCCTCAACTCATTTGTGGGGACTATTGCCCAGACTTACAAGGGAGGGTTAACCTCAATGACTTTACATGACTTTATTATATTAATGACTCTTTTGATCGGAGGAACAAACATCTCCATTGGTGTACAATGAAATACAATATAAAATATACAAGTGAATACATTCTGAAGTTACAAATACACCAACACTCCCTCTCAACTACGAAGGTATTCTCTTGGCACAATTCATCAGCACAAGTCTTTGTCACTGGATCATCAACACAAGTCTTTGTCACTGGATCATCATCAAAACTGGATCAAAGCTGGATCATCATCATCATCATCATCATTGCTCCCGCTATCTCAAGCAAATGGTGCTATCTCTCAATTCTACTCATCATAGGAAGTTCTATAGTGCCAACCTTTTTTCATGCTGGATGTAGGCCTAGCCTCCATGTAGGTCTTTATATCTTCAGCACTTATATCTGACCATGGGAGGAAATAATCCTGCCACCATGTCAGAGAGGCATAACACTTACATTTGACCATGTGAGGAACCAATCCCACCACCATGTCAGAAGGGTACAACACTTACAATCCCGCCACCATGTCAGAAGGGCACAACACTTACATCTGACCATGGGAGGAACCAATCCTGCCACCATATACATCTGACCATGGAAGGAACCAATCCTGCCACCATGTCAGAAAGGCACAACACTTGCATCTGACCATGGGAGGAACCAATCCCGCCACCATGTCAGAAAGGAAGAGCACTTACATTTGACCATGGGAGGAACCAATCCTGCCACCATGTCAAAAAGGCAGAGCACTTACATCTTACCATGGGAGGAACCAATCCTACCACTATGTCAGAAAGGCTTCTAGACTCATCACTTCCCCTTGGAAGGAACCTCGATCTGATGAACACCAAGCTTCTCTCTAAAGTACTCAAACTTCATTTTGGCTAATGGCTTGGTCAACACATCAACTATCTTCTCGTCTGTCCCAACATACTGGAGCTTCACTGCTCCTCTTTGCACCATATCCCTGATATAGTGATATTTGATTTCGATGTGCTTTGACTTGTCATGGAACACCAGGTTCTCCGACAACTTTACACAACTCTGGTTGTTGCAATATATACAAGTAGCATCCAACTGTAGATCAAACAAATCAAATAGTAGCTTCCTTAGCCACTCTGCCTCACAACTAGCCGAACAAGCTGCAACATGCTCTGCTTCGGTTGTACTCAGTGCCACGCAGGACTACTTCCTGCTAAACCAAGAGATCACACCTAATCCCATACTAAAGCAACATCTCGAAGTGCTCTTCCTATCAATGACACTGCCTGCCCAATCCGAATCCACATAACCTTCTAGGTTAATCTTCTGATTCGCTTCATATTTGAGCACATAGTCAAATGTATCCCTCAGATACCTCACTGCATGCTTTGCAACCAGGTGAACATGTCTCGGATTCGTCAGGAACTGGCTCAATGTGTTCACAAAAAAGCAAATATCTGGTCTCTTATTCGTCAGGTACATCAAGGACCCAATCATTTGACGATACATCGTGGCATCAACCGTCTCTGATAAAGCATCACTCAATAGCTTCAGGTTCGATGCCATAGGTGTGGCCATGGCCTTGCAGCCCATCATCCCGAACCTCTTTAGGATCTCCACTGCATACTTCCCTTGTCCAAGGGAGATTCCATCTGCACTCTGCCACACCTCCATGCCTAGAAAGTGATGCATCATACCCAAGTCCTTCATCTCGAACTCGGCAACAAGTATCCTTCTTGCATCTTTAATGAGTTCTTCTTTTTTTGTTAGGAACATGTCATCGACATGTAACATGAGCATCACTAATCTTTCGCTTTCGACCTTGAAGAAAAGGTTGGATTCCGCTTTACTATTAGTAAATCCTAGAGTCATCAGTAATCTGTCCATCCTATCGTATCATGTCGAACCTCGAGATCTTCTGCAGTCACTCCCTCTGAAGTGGACCATCATTCTCCCTCTGCCTTACATGCTTTATGTATTGAAACATTCTATGCTGGAGTGACAAGTAGCTTCCTCTGCTACTAATATTTCCTTGTATCCCACGATGTTTTCATCTACTGCATGCTGGATCTTGTAGCATATGGAAGACACTATGGACTTCCCTTCAGGTCTCGATACCGCATCCTAGACATCATTCTTCTTGAACTGGTTCTTTCCTTCCCTTTCTTCTTGGATACTTCTTCATAGCTGGAAGGCTCTGCATCAATGATGTTGCTCAATAGTCTCACATAAATAGATTATGTTTGAGGCCTCCTGAAGTCTTGTAATACTATTCTTCATTTATATTCTTCTGAATCTTTTTGTTTCTCTATGGAAGCTTCGACCCGGGAATCTTTAGGTTTCTCTTCTGAACTGTTGTCACCTTGTTCTTTGGAACAAGTCTCATCCTTCTTTTCTTATAGGCGATTGTACGCGATCTTTCCTACAAGTCAAATGCACCAGTTGTATGGTTAGAAACATTTCATAATGCATATTTATAATGGCAAATTCTTATGCATAAAGATATAATCATGCAACTATTTTAGCCAATACAACATTCATCCATATCTCACGGAAACTTTCTAGATGCCTTCCATCTCTACCATGACATCATTGAGATTATGCACTAATTCAATATGTCAACAAAGAGGTTTGATTCTAGATAAGTAGCAATGGAGAGTTGTATAGCACCATGAGCTGCTTGTTGTTCGCCGATTGCACACTAGCAGCAGAAACCTTCTGAAAGCTGTCTCCTCACTTGAGAAAGTGGGAGAGGTGTGGCCTTGGGGGCAAGCACAGAGCCAGGTACTGTCACCTACTCCTAGCTCCTCCGTTTAGGCTAACTCCTAACGAAGCCAAGGGGGGTCATCCCTAACAAAGAGTTTACTATGGCTCAATGTGTTTAAGTGTTTTTGATGTTATGATGCGGATGGGTGTTTTTTAGGAGTTTTTGAATGATTACAATTTTATAATAAAATGAGCAATCCATGTTGCGATTACAAAACACAAGATTTGAGACGAACAATACAAAGATGACTTGGAAATTAAAGGCATCCACAGATAGATAATGATTTAAGAAAACATTAGGGACAAACGGTCCAGATCAAGGTGATGCATGGAAGTTTAAGACCAGTGTCAAAATGGAGTCAAAAAGTGCTTGTGAATGCTGGAATACAAGTCTTTATAGTAATGTTTGTGAGATCGTTTTGCAATTGTTCTTGGTTTATTTTATTGTAAATTTTAAAGATGATCTTGGTTAAGCTGTCTAGGAAACCTAATTGGAAATACTTTCAGTGGCTCCGTTTGAAGACATGACAGATCTGTTTGGAATCACAAGCTAGGTGTTCAAAGAATTTAACCAACGAGTGTCCATATTGGGTTGCCCGGCGCCCACACTTGGAATTTGCCCACTACCTGAGTATTTATCGAGATGACGCCGGTGCGTTGGTTATGGGGTGAAAGTTTTATTACATTATCACTTACAAGATTAACAGTCCATTGCCGTTTCTGGGTACTCCGATTTTTTAGGTCAGTCAGAGCATACTCTGGCAATGAAACAAAGAGATAAATTAATTAGAAGGGGAGTGTGAGTTGCAAATTTTAAGTTAGGAGCACACAGTTCAACTCTCCGACAGAGAGCGCTCTTGACTTCGTCCTATGACAAAAGTTCAAGAGACTTTAACTATTCTATATGCCTAATGTAAGGAAAATGCAAATCTAACTATGCTCTCCGATAAAGAGTGCTCTTGACTTGGGTTATGGCAAGTTCAAGAGACTTTAGTTTATTTTAAGAGACAATCAGATTGCACAAAAGAAACCAAATGATAGCTCAACGAAATTGATAAACAGTGACTAGCAATTAATAAACTACTTGCAAAGCGAACTAATCTAGCAATTAGTGGAAATGAAAATTAAGTCTAATCAAGAGAACTAAGCTAAGTGCTTTAAGTTAAAATTACACAAAGTAAAATGAAAAGGAACACAAGACACACTTCCCCCAAATAAGGGAAGTAGAAAAGATGGAAGGCTTGCTCCCACTAGCCTTTTTATTAATAATTTACAATGCTTGGGGATTTTAACCCTTGAAGAGAGCTTTAAAAAAAATCAAAAGGGTGAAGAAGCCCTAATGGCTTGTACAAAAAAAGGATGTGGTTTTTCTTCTTGTAATGTTACCAAAAGTGACATGCATGCAAACCCTAAAAATAACATGCATGCAAACCCTAAAAGTGATATGCATGCAAACCCTAAAAGTGACATGCATGACATCTAAGCATTATTTAATGATGCATGCACTCAATTAAGTCTCCATGCGCATGCATGCAAGTCAACTGCAAATTAGAAGTTAAAGTGACCTAATTAGGTCAAAAGTTAGGGTTTTCGCAGTTGAAAGTTATAAAAGAAAGATAAAGTGAATGGAGACTTTACTTTTGATGATTATTATTTTGGAGCTCTTGAATAGCAGCACAGTGTGCAGCACAACAATTGGGGTTGGAGACGGCGTCTTCAGCTAGCGGGGTTTCGGCAGTGAGATTTCTGCCCTAGTCTTATTCAAGGTAAGCCATACAGGTTTACCATTTGCTCTTCCATTCATTCATAGTTATCCAGTATACTGCAGAGATTGTTGCAGGGGCACGTGTGCAGCCGTAAGGGGTTTTCAGCCAGAAAGCCCTAATCATTCGTTGGGTCTTCATATCTCAGTTTTACTTCGAAACCCAGGCACCGTTCTCATCATCGGTATCTTACTCCAGTACCCGGTGATTATCAGATCCGATCGTGCTCAGCTTGAGCGGTTATCAGCCATTTTGGGATTAGGGGGGCGTGAGCAGCTGCACCTCGAGAACAATTCGCTAGCCTGCCTAGAGACCTCAGAACTTCCGCATGTGCCAGGCATTCTCTTCGGCACGGGAAGGCTATCAGTCCTGCAAATCAACAGCTTCATTGGACACTTCCTTCACTGAAAACGTCACCCTTAGCTGATCTGGGGTTCCTGCTGCTGGGGTTTCACTGGAAGCAGAAGATATCAGTTCATCTCCGATTCAGCTCTTGATGCATGCATACTCTCTCAGGACCATCTAGCCAGCTTATCAGTGGTAAGTGTTCATTCTATCCTACAAACCCTAATTTTTGCTATAAAATAGGGATTTTTGCATGGCAGTTTGCATGCCCGGTTGTATCAGCGTATTTGCTTATAATTAGAAAATATCGGGATTTGGGATATTACAGTGGTATCAAAGCATGATCCTTGCTAGCTGTGGGCACATAGCAATTGAATAAAAGTGCATGTTGATACATGCGTGTACATGCAAATGCATGTTAGTGATGTTGGTGAAGTGCATGTCAGAACAAAGGTTTTTATCTGCCAGCTTGTGAGAACATGAAGACAATGAGAAGGATGTTGACTGGAAATTGGCAGAGGTTAGCAGTACTTCAATACTTGCCACGATATCAAGAGTATCTAGCCTTTGGTAATGAGGTATGTGCGGCATTGTCCTTTCAAGATTATTACACCATCCAGTTCAGGAGCCAGCCCAAGGATTTGGATGAGGATCTCCTTAAAGACGTAGTTGGGGAAGAGAAGAAAGATAAGCATGAAGTACAGGTTGTTGGTGAGCTTCATTTGGAGTTAACAGTACATGATGAGGATGTGCATGAGGAGATAACATTTGAGCCATCCTGTGAGTGTAGCGACACAAGCACATTTGCTAGTCAGATTGTGGACAAACCATGTGATGAGTTGGAGTTGGTACACTCTTCATCACCTACAGCAGGAATCCAGACAGTTATGACAGGAGAAATACATGAGGTGCAAGGCAATGAGCACAGTAGTCGAGATAGTGAGCAGTCACACATGGAGGTTAGGGAGAGTTTATACATGCATGAGATAGAGCTTCCAGATGATAGTCACCGAAAGAAGATTGAACGGGTTAAAGAAATCATTCTAGCAATGAAAGAGAGGACCAAGATACTTTGAGACACCATAGTACAGCGAGATGTTGAGCTTACAGTTCTTCGAGTTGTATGTATCGAGTCAGAGGTCAGGCTGTCTAGTATTGAAGAGCAGCTGGATTCCTTGATGGGGCAACAGAAGAAACATACTATTGCATTTCAAAGCAGTCCTCTTAAGGAGTACATAGACAGGGCTTGCAGTAGCTTGAGTCCACATTTGCATAATGGTGGATGGTTTTTACAGGTTGGCCATGATTGAGAAATTGACCAGCAGTATATGAGCATTCCAGTTGAAATCAGAAGGGTAGAATGTCAGCTTGGTAGGATTATTCCTTGTGATGGTGCTTATGGACAAGGTACTTTTCAGGGGTTGGATTGGAGAGAGATTAAGAGTTGGTGTCCTATTGAGTGGGCGATTCTTGGGAAGACATTCCTAGCCAAGGGTATAGTCCCACAAGAGCCTTCAGATATTCGGGATGAAATATGCACAAGTTTGCATTGGGATCCAGGCAGAAGACCTTATGAGGGATGGATACAATGTTTACTGATGGCGTTACTTGGGAGTCTACATGATGCTGCTTGTGGCGATACTACGTAGGGTAGCGGTGGATGCATTTTGACCTCTGCAATTCTTAGATTGATTTGGGACCTTGGGATTACAGTGATTGACAGTTTAGTGATTGCTAGAGGGTGCTTTAGGAGGTCTCTGGTGATGGTACCGTATAGCGCAGTGTTTTGAGTAGAGGGTGCTACAGATCTCCTAGGATAATTTGGGACCCTGGGATCATCCCCGGATTCAGTTGGTTCAGTTGATTGATTGTGGATTTGCGGTGGCATTGCTTGAGGACAAGCAATCTTTGGTGAGGGAGGACTGTAATGTTCCCAAAAGTGACATGCATGCAAACCCTAAAAATGACATTGATGCAAACCCTAAAAGTGAGATGCATGCAAACCCTAAAAATGACATGCTTGCAAACCCTAAAAGTGATATGCATGCAAACCCTAAAAGTGACATGCATGACATCTAAGCATTATTTAATGATGCAAGCACTCAATTAAGTCTCCATGCGCATGCATACAAGTCAACTGCAAATTAGAAGTTAAAGTGACCTAATTAGGTCAAAAGTTAGGGTTTTCGCAGTTGAAAGTTATAAAAGAAAGATAAAGTGAATGGAGACTTTACTTTTGATGATTATTATTTTAGAGCTCTTGAATAGCAGCACAGCAGTTGGAGTTGGAGACGACGTCTTTAGCTAGCGGGGTTTCGGCAGTGAGATATCTGCCCTAGTCTCATTCAGGGTAAGCCATACAGGTTTACCATTTGCTCTCCTATTCATTCATAGTTATCCAATATATTGCAGAGATTGTTGCAGGGGCACGTGTGCAGTTGTAAGGGGTTTTCAACCAAAAAGCCGTAATCATTTGCTGGGTCTTTAGATCTCAGTTTTACTTCGAAACTTAGGCACCATTTTCATCATCGGCATCTTACTCCAGTACCCGGTGATTATCAGATCCGATCGTGCTCATCCTGAGCAGTTATCAGCCATTTCGGGATCAGGGGAGCATGAGCAGCTGCACCTCTAGAACAATTTGCTAGCCTGCCTAGAGACCTCAAAACTTTCGCATGTGCCAGGCATTCTCTCCGACATGGGAAAGCTATCAGTCCTCCAAATCAACAACTTCATCGGACGCTTCCTTCGCTGAAAACGTCACCCTTAGCTGATCTGGGGTTCGTGCTGTTGGGGTTTCACCGGAAGCAAAAGATATCAGTTCATCTTCGATTCAGCTCTTGATGCATGCATACTCTCTCAGGAGCAGTCCAGCCAGCTTATCAGTGGTAAGTGTTCATTCTATCCTACAAACCCTAACCCTAATTTTTGCTATAAAATAGGGTTTTTTGCATGGCAGTTTGCATGCCCGGTTGTATCAGCGTATTTGCTTAGAATTAGAAAATATCGGGATTTTTGGGATATTATACTTCTTGTTGGGAACTTTTTCTTCAATATTTCCAAGTCTTTAGACTTGTCTTTGGTTGACCTCTTCTTCAGTATTTGCTCAAAGCAAACAATGATTCAAGCACCCATTATTCGTTAATAAAATCAAAGTAAATCTAGATGCTAACAAAAATGAAATTATTCTGAGTGCAAAAACTACCCTTTTAAAATGTAAATATTTTAGTCTTTTTGAAGCAAAACTAGATACAAAACTTTTACAGGCAAAGTGGGAAAGATGAAGAGGGTAAGATGGGGCAAAAAGAAAGCAAAAAAGAGGGCTGAAATAAGTGAGGAAAAGAGGGAAAAGGGGAAAGCGAACAACAATAAAGAAGGCTGCAAAAAAGAGAGAGAGAGGGAAAAAAGAGGGCAGCGAAAGAGAGCTAAGAGGGCAGTGAAAGAGGGCTGCAAAAGAGAGAGAGAGAGAGGGAAAAAAAAGGGCAGGGAAAGAGAGCTAAGAGAAGGTAAGAGGCCAAAAACGAAAGGAAGAGGTTTAGGGCTTCCAAGGTAGCAAGTAACCGAGTTTTAAGATGTAGTTTTGAGTGATGGATCTTCGAACTAGTGCCTCTTGCCAAACTTTGTTAGGCTTGAGATCGATTTTAGGAGGCCCTGAAATGCACACAATGTCAGAAAAATAGGTCTTTTGAAGAGATGAGAGAAGCAACCGAGTTCAAACTTCTCTTCAAACTTGGGAGATCTGCACAAGAAACCACTTACAAACACATCCTGATCAAATATTGTATGCAAAGCAAAATGGGATTAGAAGAGTATAAGTATTTCCAACTACAATCTACTCCTTCAAAATCACATAAATCCCAACATAAATGGACAAATTGAACTCAAATGCCCACCCTATGGACTTAATAAAGCCTTCTAAGCTAATAATTTGATCAAAATAGTGAAATATAAGTAATAAACAAGAACAAAAACACCTTGATACAGATGAAGCACTTCCCATGACAAGAATCAACACACCATACGGACCTCCAAAGTCACTTTATTTCCAATAGCAAAAGGTATAACACAATTACAAATCTGGCAGAGTAAGTTTGCCCAAAAAAAATCCATGTTGAAGAGAGCGCCAAGCACCTCTATTTATACAAAAATCCAAGCCCCAAGGGATTTTAATGAACCAGAGATCAAGCTTAGTTAAGCTCAGCTTGAACTGAGCTGAAGTGGAGTTGAATTGGGCTGAACAAGAGTTAAAGCAAGGCTAAACTAAAGCTGAATTGCCAACACACCAAATTCGTTTGGTGAGTTATCTCTTTCCTCACCAAACTCCACATCGGCAACCTTCAATCCCTCACGCGAGAGCTCTCAAGGTAGGTGAGAAGATGAAGGTTAAGTTACATTTAAAAAGGTGGTTGCCACATGGAGGATGACACCTCCTTAACTCGCACAAGGTAGAACCCACGTTTTCAAACATTTGCCACCAACCAATTTAATTCATGAAATCGCATGCACCTTCACGCTCCATGCTTTGACGTCACCTCCCATTTGTATTAAATCCCACGTATTGGAAACTTATGCCATGGTTAAAATCAATATTCATTGTTTTATTTAGTGGATGGGCCCCTCATATCCCACTCACCAACCTCCACATCATCGTGACCAAGCCTCAAACCTCACGTGAACCGTATAGATTATATTGGAGTGAAGGAAAAATTAACTAAAGAGTAAGTGGACAAGGTATATCATACTCTTTAAAATATAATGTGTTTAAATCATAAATTTTAAGTGGAGAGGGGTCCACCCCACTCCCACTCATCAATATTTCTTCTTTGCTCTTTCAACCTTTGACTATCATTACGCTTTTTGGAAAAATTGGCCCTCACCTCTGTGTTTCTGGTATGTGCACAAATCTCAATATCCTTCACTCCTTCATGCAAAATGTGAACCTTGACTCTTGTGGAAGACACCTCGTAAGTCTTGAAACTCTATAAGGTATGATCGACGACGTTTCCAAATTGTGAAACGCTATACAGTACGACCGACGTGTCTAGGACGTTTCATACTTGTTTTCGATGTTTTGGGTACTAGAATGCCACTTGGGTAGGCGTTTTCACGAACATATGCTTCTAGGTTGTGCACCCTGCTGATAGTAGTGCGGTGGTCATATTGTCCAAGGTGTTGGTGTGAGGTGGTTTATAGGGATCCACCATCTGTGGGATGTGTCAGGTCCCAAGGACCAGGGAGTGTTAGGTGCTAGCTCTTTGATATATGCATAAAAAAACATCTTCAACTCCTCATTTGCACACACAATAATCCAACTCCTCTCTGCTACACAAGTGCACAATTTTAGCTAGGCAAGTGAAGACTAAAGAAGAAGCATATTGAAGTGATCTTATCTCTCTTTATTATCTCTTTTTTGTGTTCGTCATTCTCTCTCTTGAAGACTTGCATCGTCTCTGTGACTGCTCTATGATGTAGTGCAATTAGGGTTTGTACCCTATGACTGCCAAACCCTTGTGAACTAGGGTTCTTCTATTATTGTTGTTGTACTCTTATTATTGGAAATGTTCTTCTTAAGAAAGGTTGTTGGGTTTTCTCTTGAGTTCCGTTTTCCAGGGTAAAACTTTGTGTCTACTATGCATGGCATTCTTTCAGTGATCCTTTTGTTTTATTTGTTGCAAATTTGAAGTTGAAATTATGCAATGATAAAAGTGGGATGATAATAATTATCAAGATTTGAAAAATTATACCGCTTTGTTAAAATTCAACATGATTTCATAGAGAAATCCTTGAGAGATGATGATGAAGATGAGGGAAGCCAAGAGCATGAAGTTACATGTATTCGTTTTCAAATTGTTAGTCATTGTTGGAATGTTGATTGTTGAAGATATTACGGGGATCCAATTTATGACACTAATACTAAGCTTCGTAGGATTGAATTTGGAAATTTGATGTCTTTTAAACAACGAAATATATTGGAAGAAAATGTAGATTTGTTGCTTGTGAGGCAACCAGGTTTAATATAATGTCCTCTTTTAATTAAATCACCAGGGACACCCGTTACCCTATTTTATTCCCATAGGTTCGAGCGGGTATTTAAGAAAAGAGAATAATTGAGAACTAATATCACTAGGAGTAGAAAGGAACATCAATTCAGTATTATGATAATATGAAGTCATCAGTATAATAAAGAAGGCCATCAGGGTTAATATCATAAAGCATGCGGGGCATGCTAGCCTTATTTTTTCAGTCTTAAAGTCAACGAGCAATTAGAATTGCATGCATGCAAAAAGTAAATTGCAAACCCTAAAAGTACATGCTAAAGCTATATAAGAAGGGTCATTGAACCAAAAGGATCATCTATGATTATTATTATTGAATTTGGTTTCTAGAGCAGCAGCAGTAGGTGTCGCGACAACAAATTGGTGTTGGAGACGAAGGTCTTAAGCTAGCAAGGGGTTTCAACAGCGAAATCTATGTGCTCTAATCACTTAGGGATAGATCATCTAGATCTATCATCGGTATTAATCATCTTCTTATTCTTGGTTCGGTCATTCAACTATCAGAGAGAGTTTATTGCAGGTGCACCTTTTGCTGCCGGGAAATAACTGCAAAATCCCAGATCCATTCGCTAGCCTTCAGGAATCCAGTAAAGTTTCTGCATGCTACCTCCATTCTTCTCAGCAGGGATACATCAACATATTGGGTGATTATTATTCCATTCCGGGCACATTCAGAGTCTCCTCCAACAAAAACGTGAGGAAAGACGACGTCTTCCATTCTGAAGTAGATCAATTTGCTAGGTTGCTTGAAGGAGTCTAAACTTCCGCATGTATCTCCTTATCTCTCTAGGAGGCCTATACCCTCATTCCTAGAAAGTTTCAGCAGCAACAAACACTTCCTGCCTCAAAAATGTCAAGATCAGCAGAAGGAGGGCATTCTTTCAGCTGGGCGTCAACTGCTGGAGAGGAGCACTATCTTCTTATCTTTTTGTCATAACCTGCATGCATCTCATCTATTGACAGACTGTCAGCATTATTATCAGTGGTATGTGTATCTTTTCTCACTAAAAGTCTTTACCTTATTATCTCTCCAGATCATCTATTTTTAGTGCCGTTTGGCACGACACTTTTTGCATGCACATTTTATTTATCTTTCTAGCACAATTTGAGCATCTGAACAACAAACATATTACCAAAGTATTATAGACTATCAGTTGGGATATTACATTTAAGAGGTTCATCTTCTGAAATTTCTATTCCTAATTTCCGGCCATGTTCTGCATTAAAAAATTCAAGAAAATTTTGAGATTATGTAGCATTTTTTAATGATGTTTTTTAGCAACTAATATCCTCAAATTTTGTTGTATTTTCTATGGGCATTTTCTGCTGGAAACCATAATTTCATGGCTGGAAATTGTATGGGACAGCTGGGTTTTCAATTTGACGTTTATTGCAGAAACTTTCTGCTGGAAACCATAATTTCATGGCTGGAAATTGTATGGGACAGCTGGGTTTTCAATTTGACATTTATTGCAGAAAATTTCAGACCTTAGAAACAGGGCATCAAACTCTAAATTATTTGCTGAAATTATTTCCCAGATCTGAAAGGTTTTGTCATACTTCATTAACATGCTTGATGGATGACACATTTTTATTGCAGCTGCCTAAAACTTTGCATTTTGAGTGTACTGGAAATTCCAGTTCTTGATTGGCTCTCATCTCCTCACGAAGATTACACAAGTCATATGCAACTGTGGATAGAGAGTGGGTTTTGAGTTTAACATTTATTGCAGAAAATCTCAGACCTTAGAAACAGGGCATCAATATTTAAATTATGTGCTGAAATTATTTTCCAGATCTGAAATGTTGTATTATACTTCATTTACATGCTTGATGGATAACAGAATTTTATTGGAGCTGCCTAAAATTCTTCTTCTTGAGTGTAATGGAAATGATTTTCCAGTTGTTGATTGGCTCTTATATCCTCATGAAGATTACATAAGTCCTATCCAACAGTGGACAGGGAGTGCTTGCAGTGGTGCTTGCATCCTTGGCATGAGTTTGATGTTCTTGGCCATTTTTGTTGTTATATAAAAAATATAACAGAACATAAATTAATTGTTAACATTAATATAAATTAATATTAATAATTAATAATTATTAAATAAGAAATAATTAATCAGATAATTATGAAAAGTCAAAAGACATGACTTATATTGAAATTAATATTAATAATTAATAATTATTAAATAAGAAATAATTAATCAAATAATTATGAAAAGTCAAAGGACATGACTTATATTGAAAAGGCGCAAAATGGCTTATAAAGCCCAAGGCAATGTAATTGTAAAATATCATCTTATATCTTTTATCAATTTACATTATATTTCATTCATGGAATATTTATATTATTTACATTGGGTTTTCTGGTAAGAAACGATTTTGTTGTTTCAGTGGTATCAGAGTGGTGTTCTGGTCCAGCTTTTGGCTAAAGATTCAAACCTTGTCTTTAAGTCTATGAATTTTGAGGTCTTTGACCTTAAATCAACTCCTCTCGCTCACACTCATCCCTCCCATTTTACTCATCTCCATCCACCCTCCACGTTGCCCTAAAATTTAATAATAGTTTATTATTAATATTTTACACTTGGTGAAAATTGGTTTTTAACCATTATCCTAGGGTTTCCTAAAACTGTGATTTTATAAACAAGTCATAAAAAAAAGTTTAAAAAAAGGAAAGAGAAGAAAAAGAAAAAGGGGAAAAAACAACTCTTTGTATTATGAAACCACACTTGGTTTTTTTAATAAAAAAACCATTACATTAATAAAAATAGGTTTTATGATAGAGTGAAGGAAAACGAATTAAATTATAGAGTGAATGATCAATCGTATTTTTAGGATTAAAGTGCTTTACAACTTACAAGTCTATTAAAGAAAATATTTCTTTTTTATAAAAATTAATCCCCAAGATTTGAACTTGGGTAGGGAGGGTAACATTCATTCTTCCCAACCACCCAATCTATATTTAATATACAAGAAGTCTTATAGGGAAAAAATTAATTATTGAAGAGTATAGTATACTATACAAGATAAAAGATGTCTTTCTTTGATATATCTTGGGATAAGAAGCATAATAAAATGGAGTCTCATGACAAAAAACAAGGAAGATTTCCTAGCACTTTTAAAACTTATGTTTCAATGTTACTCCAAATAAAATGAACAATTAGAGGGAAAGGTATTACTATTTCTATTGCTCCCGACGAACGCAATAATTATATTAGTGATGAATTTGCTAATGAGTTAGTGATTCCGATGTCAATATAGGTGAAAGGCCAGACTTTTGGAATAAGAAAGAATATGCAATAAAAGATTTACAATGGAACATTGGAGATTATACTGGCGTCTCGCAGTTTATAGTTAGATCCTTGTGGAATAGTGACGGTGACCTAATTTTGGGATCACCATGGATAGAAACATTGGGGACTTTTATCTTAAAATGCTGAAAAGAAGTTTCTAATATTTCCCTACAAAAAGAAGAAAATCACATTACAGGACATTAACATGAAGTTAGAATCAGAAGTCGCATCATCTGAAGACTTCAAAAAAACATCAAAGATGTTATCGCAGGGGAATGAGAAATCAATACAGACGATACATAAGGATTTTGACAAGGTTATTGTAGGTAAAGAAGAAGAGATCTCTCGTTTAAGAGATCATAAAAAGAAATTACTTCTGCAAATCAAGAAGGCAAAAAATAAATTTCAATGCAGTCAAAAGGTAGAAGAGAAGATTGAAGCTCTCCAACAAAAATTACGGGAAAAGGACGAAGAAAATTCCACCATGAAGAAAGTTAATCAAGAACTAGAAGAACAAATCTAGAAGTTAAAAGAGGAAAAACTGTCGCCAGACGAAAGGTTTGAGAAGATTTAGAATAATAATAATCTATTAGAGAACAAATTAGTTCAAATCCAGAAGGAAGCATCCAGATTATCTGGAAAACTATTTGCAGATGAGGAAGAAGAAATGAATACAAATTCGGTTCCCATCACAGTTCAAAAGGCTGTCAATCTAGCAAAAAAACAAGCAACAAGAACTCCTTACCGACACCCAAACTACAAAAAACATTTTCACCAACGACAAGGTCAAAATGAACATAAACAAAGGGGTTATAAATTCAGAAATGAAAGAACACAAAATCTGCAACCTAAGCAGAAAACAAGAATATTTATCCAACAAGACAATCAACGATCACCTTCGATGAAAATAGTTCTTGGATGGGCCACATCATAGATGATGCGACATTTTATCCTTGGAAGTCGTAGCTCGTATTGTCTAATTTCGTCAAATGTTAAAATAAAAGGGTTGAGAGATGACATTACAACCAATAAATCCGACGTAAGCCTTGTTTTCTCTAAGCTTTGAGGACAAAGCTTCTCTAAGGGGAAGGCAATGTTGTATAAAGAAATATAACATAACATAAATTAATTATTAATATTAATAATTAATAATTATTAAATAAGAAATAATTAATCAAATAGTTATGAAAAGTCAAAAGACATGACTTAGATTGAAAAGGCACAAAATGAGTTATGAAGCCCAAGGCAATGTAATTGTCAAATATCATCTTATATCTTTTATGAATTTACATTATATTTCATTCATTGAATATTTATATTATTTACATTGGGTTTTCCGTTAAGAAACGATTTTGTCGTTTCATTTGTGAACCTACTTCAAAGTTCAACCTTCATTAATTGAGGTTCCAACTTATATTATGTCATGTTTCATGTATCATTGTTTTGGTTCGTGATTAAACATAAGGAAAGGGTTCATTTCACTTGACATATTGCTTCTTCCTATGGTAGAGTAGGGTAGGATGAATAAGTGCTTGAGAGTGTTACCACCTGAGTTGCACTCAGTTGGACTTTCAAGCGAGCAGGCAAAGTTTAAAATATTATATGTTTGTTATCATGTTCAGAAGTCCATTCGGGCCTTCCAGGGCCCTTTTTTCACTTTTTTACCACATGTTCATACCTTGCGGGGAAGTTGTAAAAAATGTGCTAGCATGGGTTTTTTTGTAAAGGTCTTGGCTTCCTAGGACTTAAACATCAATCTAGGTATTCCAAGGTGTTTTGTTCTTGTTAATTATATTTTTTTCTTCTGAATAAACACCTTATAATTTTCGAGTTTTTCAATTGCTCCTCCAAAGTTGGAATGGTCATCTTGGTGGTTAAACCCTGGGAAGTTATTAAAGTTCATGTGTCAATGTATATGAACATGCTAGATATTAATATTGAGTCATATGAACATGTGCTAGGTCCCCCTAGGTTTGCTTTTCATTTTCGCAAAAATAAAAATTTCCTGTAAAACAAAGATTTTTTAATGTTTTAATTAAGAACTTGTAAAGGGCATAAAAGTATGGCCAGGAGGCGGAATTTGGCGTGGGTGTGCTCGTTTTCACACTCAGAGCGTATCCTTTAGCTTTCGGGTGATTAAATTATCACTTAAGGCGTTTTGACTAAAAAGGCAACAAAACGTCAAAGAAATGGCAAAAGATGATACAAAATGACACAATGTAAAACTAAAGGGAACATACCAAAGCATGTGGAAAAGGTGGCTAATTTTGTCTCATGTGGAATACGATTTCACTCAAAGTCAAAAGCGTCACTTTGGATAAGTTGTTGGAGGCTAGCGAATCACTTAAAATTAGGGAGTGCGTCCCTTCATTTGGATTGGCGCATGTGTAGAGGTGGCGTCTTATGGTTGAGTAGAGATGAATCCAAGGTGAGGTATGCGCATCTCTTATGAGATGGTGCCTACCTCTTCCACTTAAACTTGCACTTAACTCTGGCGCATCCCACAAATCGCTCAAGGACTCAACTTCAACTCCCTCTCATGGATGCGCCCCCTTGGGCTGGCAGTTTCTATTTAAGCAGGGTACTTTTCCATTGTTTAGCATCAGAAGGTGGAACCTCTGCTTGAACATGCTGTAATATTTTTCTGAGTATAGTTAATAAAACGACTTTGGAGGAAATTTTAGTGTGGGACCTATAGATGTTTGGTTTAGCATCAGAAGGTGGAACCTCTGCTTGAACATGTTGTAATATTTTTCTGAGTATAGTTAATAAAAAGGCTTTGGAGGAAATTTTAGTGTGGGACCTATAGATGTTTGGTTGATGTTGTCTTTGCTCTAAATCATTGAGGTAACTTGTATCAATTTCTTTCATATTTGCAATTGTTGGGATTACTTGTCTTTATAAGGAAATTTACATTTTGGTAAGAATAGAAAGTGATTCTTGTTAGGTTACTTCTTATTGTGAGATAGATAAGACTACTAGGTATTATGTGATTTCTTGTATGGATCTATAGTGCTGCTTGTCTTTTTATCATTTCACATAGGTGCTTTTAATTCTCTTTGCAATTGTTGAGTGTGTGTTACAGGAAATCTAAGTTGGAGCATTTGATGAGCGAGTGGGCTCTACCTCTTCTCTAGTAACTTCGAAAGAAGAAGCAACATCCCTTTGTTCTCACCAAAGAAGGCGTCACCATCCCCTTTCTACTTCTCTTGCTCCATTCGGTTCTATCATTTCTTGATCCAAAAATTTTCAAGTTTTACTTTGGTTACTGTTCCTTTGCTTAGATCTACATTTCAAAGACATATAAAGTAGATCTAAATTCCTAAGTCTAGATCTTATTGAGCAATTAAAAGTTTTTCTTTAAAATTCTAGATCTATCTCTCTTTCTACAAGCTTAAGGTTGAAATTTGAAGGTGTTTGATTAAGAGAATTTAAAAGCTTTCAACTAACTTATCTAGCATTCTAGTGCTTGAGATTTGGTTTCCACTCTCATAAAGAAGCAAGCAAAGATCCTACGAAGGCAACTTTCTAGCTTGCCTTATTTAGTCAGTTTTAGCTGGTTTTAGAATTTTTTAGATCTATTTTGTAGACTTTCCCAAATCACTCTTGCTGTTTTTGTAGGTTTAGTGAACAAAGAGGAGGAAGCTTTGGCGAAATTTAAAAAAATTGAACCAAAAAAAGCCTAACAGAGCTTCCCCTTCCATCAAAAATCAAATTTTCATGAACTTGTAAGCCTTTGGATGCAAATTATAAGGACCAAAGTGCGCTTCTTTGAGATTGTAATTATCATTATTAAAATTCTGAGTAGACTCCTAAGAGCCCACTCCCCATCCCCCCTAGGGGGATCTGCGTTGGTGTGATTTTTCATGTTTTGATTTTTTTCGGTAGTTTAGTTTTACTTTTCTCGTTTAGTTGTTTATTTGACTTTATCTTTTTCAGAGAAAAGAAATACTAACCCCACGCATTCTCGAGTTACCCGAAAGGGAAAAGAGATTCATGGTAGGATTAATTAGAAAACAAGTTTCTTTTTTTCATTCTGTCATTTCCTTTTTTTAGCATTTAAAATTAACCTGCCCGTGCTCTCCCGAGAATTGCGAAAGGGGGAAAGACTGTCTCAGCTGTGAGTGGTTTGCTAAAAAACATAACATTTAGATTTAATAAAATACACAAAGGCCTTGATTCTTGTATTCTCTGAGTTGTTGCAACTTTGTCTGATCATTTTGGTTGCTTCAGAAAGGAAGTTTGGTGACTAGATTAAAATGAAAATTCACACAAGTTACTTTCTTGAGCATTCGTGAGGTTGCAGAGGGTGATTACCACAGAGTCAGGAGGTTACTCCAAGCAGGTTATGCCTTGCCCCGTTGGACACTTGGTAAAACTGCTCTAGCGCTCAATTGAAGGGAACTTGACTTGTTGGGACAAATCCCAATTTACCCACTCCTTACTCAAGTCATTAATAATCTTAAGACTTACCAACAAGACACTGCAATACTTTTATTGAGACCACACCAACAACCCCATATATAAGCACTCCATACTCATTGGCACTAGTCTTTATTATTATTTCATTCTTAAAGCAATTTTCCAAATGTCATTGAATGGTGTGTACATTTTCTAAGTTGTTATAAATTCTTTGCAGTAAAATCATTTCACATTAACTCCTAGATTCTTCATTTTTGTTTTAGAATAAAAACCTTAGACTATTTTTTATAGGGAACACTCCCCTTGGCTTCGCTAGGAGTTATCGTAGACGGAGGAGCCGAGTATCAGGTGACAACACTTGGTTCAAGCTTGCCCCCAAGGTCACACCTAGTGGCTTGAAGATTTCTACCACGTGATCCGTGGTGCGAATTAGGCGGCAATAGAGAGCATGAGATAGGAAGAATAAGCTCAACATGTGAGCATTAGTTTTCATTTATGTTTTCTTTGGCCTCTTGGGTTATGTCTTTTTCCTTGTAAAGCCAATTTTGAGCTATTGTGCTGTAATATACTATGGGGACTATATGGTGTATGTGTTGGTTAGGGATATGGATATGTATCCATCCCGCCACATAGTTTCACAGGTACAACCATGTTTGCTAGAGTTCTCGTGCACTCTTTTATAACACATTACAGGTTTATTTAGGTTGGAATCTATGGAGCATTGTAGGGGCAAGGGGTTCCCACTATTACTGCACAAATTAACACCCTTCTGATAGGTCACGAAGGCCGGTATTAAGATTGATAGCTAATAAGGAGATGTTGTTGACACTGAGAGGGGGGGTGAATCAATGTGAAGCCAAATTTTAAACCTTTCTTAGCTTATCACGGTTAGCTACCAATTCATCAAGCCATTACTCTACCATAATCATTTCATAAACATCATTCACATAGCATAAGCATTTCATTCATAAAAAACCATAACACACAAGAACACAACACAATATAATTTTGTAATCTTTTTGTATTATTTTTGGTCTGGCTACAACCGCTAGGCAAAATCAACACCCACTGATACATAGAGCACCTACCCTGGATCCAGGACCCTGCCTGGTTTTCTTAGACCCTGCTAAGAAGGGTTTGAGGTATCCTAACCTCAAAAGCAAGACAGGCTTGCGTTGACATTAAGGCTTACTGTCACATCAACTCATCTGTTTCTTCAATCTGTTCTGCGGCTTGTCAATACTGCTGATCGTCTGCTCAACACTCTCATCAATACTGCTGCAACACACTTCTCAATCTTCGCTGTTCATCAACACCTGCTGCCAAGACATCAAAGTCTGCTCATCTCTGCTCATCATCTCTGGTTAATCTCCTCATCAATATCTGGTCAATCTGCTCATCATTGCTGCTCAATACTTAATCTGGTCTTTGTGACTGGACATGCAATTGACTTTCTCCATGCCTTTGTTCTTTCAACTGACTTGACCTTCAGCAAGATATACCTTCGAATGCTGGCTGTGTATGATGCTTGGACTGCAAGAAGACTTTCAAGGCTGTGCAAACTCATAAAAACTGTCAACCTTCGCCATAAAGATTTCAAACCTGAAGCTGTACCAAACCTGAAATATATCTCTGTTTGCTGTGAACTAAAACAAGTTGTTGCCCTCTCTACCAAGGTTGTGGCAGCCTTGTTCACCAACCATGGTAGCTTATCAAAAGCTTCTCACTACACTACTGTTCAAGCCAACGAACAAAAAATTTGCTCATGTGCTGCTCATGCCAATCACCAACAGCCTGTTCTTACTCTTGTTCAGAAATCAATGATAAAATCAGTGTGTATGTCAATCTTCTTTTTCTTGGAACAAGATTGCAGATCTGATATATTTGTATAGTGCAGCTCATAGATATTAGAATGAACAACCCCCTGGTGTAGATGCCCTTGTTTGGCTTTTCTTGATTCTAGAGAAGATTATGACTTGCATGCAATAAGATATCATTCCAGCAGTAAGAACATACCTCAAAGCTGTCTGTCAACAGCCAAATTGCTTCTTCATCTGCTGCTTGTCTTGATTAGTGAATGTCAAGACTTACACTTGGGGGCACCCATCAACTTTAGGACTGTTATCCAACCACTGTCAACTTTTTCAATGAACTTTTAACTCATCAACAAGCACATCAGCAATCAACACTCTTTCATTGAATTATCCTTGCTGCTGTGCCACTGTTACACTTCTTCTTTGCTGATCCTTCTCTTTATAACAGTCCCAAAATCTACTCCAAGGATAGTACAAAAACCCAAGACCAATACTCTTTAAGATGTGCCCTAAAATCAATTTCCTTGCTGCTGTTTGGCCATGTTGAAGAAAAAGGAGACCTTCAAATTCGTGACCCCAAACAAAAACATCTCTGTGGAAGAGTTAATCTTCGGATTATGTGTGATTTGCTGCTGCCACATAAAACTTTCCAAGACACTGCTGCTGCTACCTAGATTCTGCCTCAGTCCACGAAGTTTAGAGCTTTTATTACTGCTGTCCAGAGATAAAACATCCTTCCCTTGCACTTGTATAACAGTTCCGTGCTTCTATTTATACCCAGCAGTGAAGATTAGATGCCCAACATCCAAGGAATTGCGGACATGACTGCAATAGCAGCTACATCAGTGTTAACAAGGCTGATTTAATGCCCAGACAAGAGAAAAAGTGCTTCCCAAACACTACACAGCACTCAGCTATAGAATATGGCCTTTGTTTTGTCCCCTCAAACTCGTAACATGAGTATTGATTATTCCAAACATGAGATTTCATGCCCAGAATCCTTGAAATGCTGCTTAGAATGTTATGGACTGTTCATTTCATGAACACACAGGCCAGCAACCCAAAATATACTATTCAGATGGCTCCCACGTTGATACCAGCAAACCCACAGTAGTTTAAAAGCAGTGTATTGATGCCAGCAATGCCCAGAAGTGTCAAGGTGTATGCTGGTAGAGTGTGAATTTCCACAGTCATCGAATTAGGGCACACTCCCCTTTCTTTCTGCTGCTGGAATATTTAAATTTGAGACAGTGTAGATGGTGGAAAAGCCTCCAACCATCTCAGATCAGCTGGCTGCAAATGCTAAAAAAACAAACCACAAAAAAAACGGATTGTTTACCTTCTCTGCTATTTCGGGTCTGTGTTATTTGACTGCTGTTACTGCTGCCCGAAAATTCCTCAGTCTAACTGCTGCCCGAAAATTTTGTCAGTTGCTGCTGCCCGAAAATTCCTCAGTTTAACTGCTGCCCGAAAATTTTGTCAGTTGCTGCTGCCCGAAAATTCTCCTTCATCACTGCGATTTTCCTCAGAGCTCTCCCACGAATTCATCTCATTCAAAATGAAGTGCTTTGAAGGGTATTTATACTAATTTTTCACTCTGGGGCGACATAAATATTTGACTTGAGGCCGACCTGCTAATATGACATATAAAAAATATTTTAATTAAAAAAAACTTGAGCCGACTTCTCTTTTATTTCTGGGCCGACTTGAGATATTCATTGAATTGATATAAAATGCATTCTTCCTTTTGTTAGGCTGCTGTAACCTCCCTGTTCTTGTGTACCTTTACTACAATCAGATCAGATCTTTTTCACTCATTCTATTCCACAAATGAGGGTGCAATTCATGTTTATTTATACACCTTCAATATGTCTCTTGACTGTGCCGACTTGGTACATTTATTAAACATTTCGTTGTGTAGGTTTATGTTTTGGAGTAGGG
>LPNX011071383.1:423141-454838 GCA_001517045.1 Pseudotsuga menziesii
TCTAAATAAGACGAAGATTGGTGTGCACATACACCATTGCCTCTGCCCTGGACTGCTCAAGCCTGCTCTTTTTCAAGCTATACAAATTTCCATATGTGCTCCAATTCCTCTCGCAACAAGAGGATGAAGTAACCTGGGATAGGATCCTCATGGCTAACTGTTGTAGAATAGGGCATCCTGTCCCATGAGATGTCCACCAACCATGGGAGTTCTTGACCCCCAGGTCTCCAAGCATATCATACCCTCCAAATCTCCCCATGCTAGTGGAGAACTCTATGAAGCCCTCCTCCACCTCTTGAAGGGATGCTCTATCCTGAAATATCCTTCTAAATGCTAACTTTCTCCCGTTTGATATCTCTAAATCAATGTGAGGAGCAAATCTGCATGAGGGCCCACCACTGAGCCATTCCTAACTGTAGAACTTGGGATTCAATGAATGAGCCAAGCAATGCAAAGGTGTGCAATTCTTATCCCACCTAGAAATAAGAATGTCCTGTATGGTGGTCCATAAGCTCTCTGATGATGTCCCATACTCGGAGAAATCATTCTCCATAATAATGGTCTTCACAGACTCAATCATGGAATCCCACCCCTCATAAACATCTCCTAAGATGGGTTGGTCTGTGTCTGCAAACTGCAACAAGGAAATGATAGGCTCCATGATATTAATAACAAGATTTACCTTCTTCCACCAATCATCATCTAACACTGTTTTCTTTACTTTTTTGGAAGCAAGTTGATCCGTCTTTCTCCAAAAAGACCAAAGATCTGAAATAACCATGACCCCAAGAGCAGCCTTGACCTCCCTCAGCCTCTTAAGCATGATGAATGAGGAAGCAAACGAGTATCTGCAACCTTCAACAATGATAAATGTGTGTACTCTTTATATATTCTGAGGCCATTGGTATGGTTTTGTACAAAAATGCAGATATAACGTGCATCCTCAATAACATTGCCAATCCATGTCACCTCTGCAGCAATAGATTTAATTGCTAAATTCAAGGAATGAACAATGCACGGTGTCCAAAATATTTGTGGATACTTAGTTTCCACAATCATGCTAACAACTTTACAAACAGGTGCATTATCAGTGATGATTTGCACACAACTATCAACACCTACTTCTTCAATAACTTTAATGAACAACTCACCCATATATTGTGCATCCTTGTATTTTCCGAGAGCATCCACTGCTTTCAAGAAGACCGGGCCATTATGGGAAGACACCATGAAATTAATGAGTGGGTGGCGTTCTCTATCTGTCCATCCATCATAAACAATACTAACACCGGATGAAATCCATGATTTTTTGACAGGTAGTAGGATTTTGTCCACCTCCTTCTTTGCCTTAACCAACAATGTGGTTCTAAGCTTCTCTGAGCTTGGAGGCACCATACCCTCTTGGAGCCTTTTCAACTAAAGCTCGACACATCTCAATGAACAAAGGTGACCGTGCAACATTGAATGATATGAAGTTGAGATAGAAATGAAATGCAACAGTAAGATCTACCTCATCTCGAGTCTCTTTCTGATAAATTTTGTCCATTGGACCATAATTTTGGGCTGCCCTTTTTTTTGTTGGTTGAATTTCATCCCCACTCCCAAACTTGTTAGATGTATTCCTCAGGAATGGAGAGGATCATCATTTTTTTACATTTGTTTGCTTGCTGCTGCCACATTCCCCAACCCAACTGCATCCTCCTTTTCCAACTGCTTTCTTTGGTTGGCAGTGATGCTTCTGCATGGTCCAAGTCCACAAGGAAGGGCCGACAAATGGCCCTTAACTCTGAAATAAGTGCTCTTAAACTCACCCTTGTAGAAATTGCAAGACCATTGAACATTTCCTCCCCCAACCCTCCTTGATCTAGGCTCATCTTTCTTTGTTACATACTTCCATAAGGGGTATTTTTTTCCTGTGCTTGTTGTTTTGCTACAGCAGCAATGTTTTGTGAGGCCCCTGAGGGCCTAGCAGCTCCCAAAAATTCACTTGAAGCACTTGGAGCATTGCCACCAGTAGAGGAACCAAGAGGTACATTTATGCTCTTTCTTTGAGTTCGACCTCTGCCTGCTGCCTTGGATGATTGAGCCATTCTGAAACAGAGAAATGAAAATGAGAAAATCAAAGATTCAAAACTTAATTCAAAATTGAATTCATAAAAGTTTTAAAAATTAAAAGTTAAACTTAAAATTACTAATTTTAATTTAGTAACTGTAACTGTAATTTACTAATTTACAAATTAAAAAATTAATACTGTATTTTAAAAATGAAAATTAATACTGGTTGCTGAGCCTAGACTGGCCAACCTTCTCGGGTGAATGGAGCTGTGACTGGCTTCCTTGACTGGTGTTGTTTCCCTTTTTGGCTGCGATGATAATGCACTTCTATCTGTAAAAAATTAAAAATTAAAAATACTAAAATTAAAATACAATAAAAATTAAAATTAAAAAACAAAATTTAAAACTTAAAACATACTAAATACCCTATAGGCTATGTGATAACCTACAGGCTGCTGTGTGGGTTGACGAAGCTGCTGTGTGCGTCGGCGAACTGCTGGGAATCGTTATAACCTACAGGCCGTCGGCGTCAACTACTGTGTGTGCAGCTTCACAGACAGTGGCTTGCTCGGGGCTTGGGCTCTTTTAGCTCAGAGCTGTTGTGTGCGCAACTTCAATGGGCAGTGGGCTTCCCTTCCTCCACGATACAAACGGGACTCCACGATACCTCCTCCAGGCTCCTGTACGATACACTATAACTCTGACACCTCACGATACCTCATTGCGACATTAAACCTCTCCGAAATCGCCAAGACAAAAAAGGGTAAAAAATGTGATTTTTATATGCGTGAAGGTAATTTTTATGGGACACGTGTCCAAAAATCGGGACACGCTCAAGGCACGTGTCCAACATGTGCCAAATCGTGTCCAGATTTTTGGACATGAAATTTTTTGTGTCCGCCACATATTAGGGCCCGTTCCGTGTCCGACATGTAAAATACAGGACATGTGGCCATTTAGGACGTGTCCTGTGACTTAGGTATTAGAGCTTTGTTGAGCTAAATCTGAGAAACTGTAGCAATATTGATAGATCGGGGGCAGATCTTTTGAAGACACAAATCTAGAGTTCATATCTAGGGTTTGACAAGTACACTTCATTATGGCCGTACAAGTACACTTCATTGAAGACACAAATCTAGAGTTCATATCTAGGATAGACTCCAAGGGGCTTAGAACTTCCGTAGTTGGAAAGGAAGGATCACGAGGATCCTGGATGTCAGTGATGCAGAGGAGCACATTGACTCCACGAAGGTTGCGCCCACAGATCCGATAGAGTTGGCATGGTGGAAGAAGTTAGATTCCAGAGCTATGTTGATCATCTTGGATGGGGTGAAGGACCACATAGTCCGTCACCTTTTTGGGAAGAACACTGCATTGGAAATGTGGAAGGTTTTGGAAGGACTTTACCAGAGCAAGAAGGAAAACCAGAAAATGGTACTGTTGGAGAGGATGTGCAATACCGAGATGGACAAGGGCAAAGGAGTGGTGCCTTATCTCACAAGGCTCACACAGATCATAGACGAGCTTGGAGCAGTTGGCTCTAAGATTGAGGATGAGGAGCTAGTTCGTAGAGCTCTCAATGTCTTTTCTAAGCCATGAGACACCTTTGTAAAAGGTGTGGTGGCTAGGGAGAAGCTTCCTGACTAGTAGAGATTTTGGGATGATTTCGTGCAGGAGGAGAACTCCATGGGTCAAGGTTCAGGTTCATCCAGCCGTGCTCCACAGATTGTGGATGAAGAAGCTCTAGCCCTAGCAAAGAAGAGCAAGGGTAAGGAAAAGAAAAAAGAAGGGTGGTAAGAAGAACCTTGACATGTCCAAAGTCAAGTGTTTTATTTGCCACAAGCAAGGACACTTTCTCCCAGGACCCAGACAGGGAGAAGAAGAACAATACCCAAATGGTAGGATTTGCAGAGGTGGAGGAGTTCAGCAAAAACTTCGACGAAGACTTTTGTTGATAGCTTCCATGGCAAGCACCACAGGCAACAACGTTTGGTACGTAGACAATGGAGCATCTTGTGATATGACAGGACAAAAGAGGTTCTTCAAGAGCTTGCAGGGGGGTGAATTAAATCTCTGCATTGAGTTGGGTGATGATGCGTAGTATCAGGCGTAGGGAGTTGGTACTATTTCGTTTCAGAGGGAGTCTGGCAAACCCCTCAGCTTTGCTAATGTTTTGTATGTTCCGGGGTTGACCGAGAACCTTATATCTGTTTCCGCTCTGGAGGACAAAGGATTTTAGGTGAAGTTTTGAGACGATAGAATGTATATTAGGCCCAAGGGGTCAGATAGGAGTTTGGATCGGGTGATTGGGATTAGGAGCGAGAAGGTGTATAGACTACACTTCGAGTCTGCAAAGGCTCTGGTCAACAACAACAACAATCAGGGTGAGTTGTGGCATAGGAGGATGGCACAGTTACACCATGGAGCACTGAGGCATTTTAGACAGGCTGTCATTGGAGTTCCTTAGGGATAGGAGGAGAAGCATAACCACTGCAAGGTTTTTGCGTTGGGGAAGAACATCAGGAAACCTTTCCCACAGAGTGAGCACAAGTCTAAGGGGACCTTGGACTTAGTGCATTCGGATGTTTGTGGACCCATGAGTTTCCAATCGTTCAGTGGCTACAGTTATTGTGTCACTTTAATTGATGACTATTCTAGGAAGACCTCGATCTATTTCCTGAAGGCCAAGTCAGACGTCTTTGAGCGGTTTCAGGAGTTCAAGACTCTTGTAGAGAACCAGAGAGGAAGGAAGATTCGAGTATTGAGGACAGACAACGGGGGTGAGTATACCTCCAATGAGTTCATGGAGTATTGTTCATCGGAGGGGATCAAGAACGAGCACATCGTTCCTCATACCCCGCAGTAGAATGGAGTGGCGGAGAGAAAGAACTGGACATAGGTAGGAGCAACCAAGGCCATGCTGCTTGATCAGGGATTACCACTATTTCTATGGGCAGAGGCATATATAACCACGGTTTACATTTAGAACATGTGTCCCCACACAACTTTGGGATAAGACACCCGAGGTCTTCACCGGTACTAGACCAGATGTGAGTCACTTACGCATATTTGGGAGTGTCTGCTATTGTCACATTCATGCTGATACTAGGAAGAAGTTGGTCCCTTCAGGAGAGAAGGGGTAACTTGTTGGTTAGAACGAGGCTTCGAAGGCATATAGAGTATATATTCCTGCTCGCAAGAGGATCATTGTGAGCAGATATGTCCAGTTTGATGAGGACAGATCCTTTCCCACAGAGTGAGCACAAGTCTAAGGGGACCTTAGACTTAAAGAATTCGGATGTCTGTGGACCCACGAGTTTCCAATCGTTCAGTGGCTACAGTTATTATGTCACTTTCATTGATGACTATTCTAGGAAGACCTGGATCTATTTCCTGAAGGCCAAGTTAGAGGTCTTTGAGCGGTTTCAGGACTTCAGGACTCTCGTAGAGAACCGGACAGGAAGGAAGATTCGATTATTGAGGACGGACAACAAGGGTGAGTATACCTCCAATGAGTTCATGGAGTATTGTTCATCGGAGGGGATCAAGAAGGAGCACACTGTTCCTCATACCCCGCAGCATAATGGAGTGACGAAGAGAAAGAACCGGACATTGGTAGTAGCAACCAAGGCAATGCTGTTTGATCAGGGATTACCACGATTGCTATGGGCCGAGGCATATATGACCACAGTTTACATTCAGATCAGGTGTCCCCACACAACTTTGGGAGAAGACACCCAAGGTCTTCACCGGTACTAGACCAAATGTGAGCCACTTATGCATATTTGGGATTGTCTGCTATTGTCATGTTCATGCTAACACTAGGAAGAAGTTGGTCCCTTCAGGAGAGAAGGGGTTACTTGTTGGTTACAGCGAGACTTCGAAGGCATATAGAGTATATATTCCTGCTCGCAAGAGGATCATTGTGATCAGATATATCCAGTTTGATGAGGATAGAGCCTTGCGGAGATCTATGGACTTAATAGCATAGGACTAGGGGGTCAAGTTGGAGGAGCCACAAGTACAGGTACATGCATAGAGCACAAGTCCTGATAGTCAGAGGGAGTTAGGTGGACAAGATCCTTTGGTCATTGACTTGGAGGATGTGCAGCAAGAGGAGGAGGACATCCAATAACCGCAACAGGTAGACACTAGGCCATGACCTAAATGGTTTAGGTCCACAGTTCAGGATTCCAGGCAGTTGACTCTTCCACAGAGCTCTATGAGATAGAGCAAACCACCAGACAGACTTAGCTATATGGCATTGATGACGAAGTTGATTAACTCCGAACCTTCCAATTTCGAGGAAGCTACACAATATGGTGTGTGGTAGGAGGCTATGATTGAGGAGTATGACTCCATCATGAAAAACCTGGTATGGGAGGTTGTGTCGAGGCTAGAGGAAAAACTGGTGGTCAGCTCCGATGGATCTACAAGGTAAAGCATGCAGTAGGAAGAAGCATGGAGAAGTACAAGGCGCTCTTCGTGGCAAAGGGGTTTTCACAAAAAGAGGGTATTGACTATGAGGAGACCTTCGCCCCTGTCACTAGATATTCTTCTATTCGGGCCATTATCTCATTGGCATTAGAGATGGATTGGGGTGTTCATTAGATGGACGTCAAGACTGCCTTCCTCAAAGAAGTTATACAGGAGGTATTGATTGAGTAGTCGAGGCGTTTGATGTGGAGAACAGGGAGATGCATGTATCCAGGTTGCAGAGAGCTCTTTATGGGCTCAAGCAGGCACCTCCGGCATGTTACTCGAGGATAGATAGCTATCTACGAGAGATGGTATTCCAATGGAGTGAGGTAGACCACACCTGTACTTCTTGTCAGGTGAGGTGCCTCTCATACTAGTATTATATGTAGATGATCTCTTTCTTAGAGGAGATGAGAGGCTGCTTGATGACTGCCAGTCCAACCTTGTAATGGAGTTTGAGATGAAAGACTGGTTGATGCATTACTTGCTAGGCTTGGAGGTTTGGTAGAGAGATGGATGTTTCTTCATTGGACAAGGGAAGTATGTAGTGGATATCTTGAAGAGATCCACGATGGTGGATTGCACGCCCATGTCCATACCTCTAGTTTCCAAGTGGAGGAAGATTGATGCATCAGGTTAGACGGATTTGATCCTATGTTGTATCGCCAGCTTATCGTATTGCTCATGTATCTGGTCAACACACGACCAGACATTAGCTTTGTAGTCAACTCTTTGAGCCAATTCATGGTGGACCCTCGAAGAGTACATTGGACAGCTGAAAAGCACATACTTCGCTACATCAGAGGTACAGTGGAGTATGGGTTGGTTTATGAGCGTAGAGGGAGTGTACGGTTAATAGGCTTCATAGATGCTGACTGGGCAGGATGTGTAGAAGACCAGAGGAGCACTTCAGGTTGTTGCTTCAACATTGGGTCAAGGTTCGTCTCTTGGTTCAGCAAGAAGCAGAAGCCAATTGCATTGAGCTTGGCAGAGGTCGAGTCAATGGCAGCCAGTTTAGATGCATGTGAGGGAATGTGGTTGAGGAAGTTGCTTTTAGGGTTATTCGAGTGTGAGCTAGAGGCTACAATGGTTCACTATGGCAATCAAAGTGGCATCAGGATATTTGAAAATCCAGTGTACCATGATCAGAGCAAACATATTGATATCCGGTATCACTTTCTGAGAGACTATGTACAAAAAGGAACCATTCGATTGGAGTACATTTAGACAATTGAGCAGGTGGTGGACATTTTCACTAAGGCACTTTGCAGACACAGTTTTGTGAAGTTCAAAGACAAGTTGCGGTTGCTACCGAATCCCTTCCTCGTTGAGAGGGAGTGTTAGAAAGTGGCAACAGGGAAGGTCTTCTATCATTGCATGTGTTCTTGCATGCTAAAGGACATTAAACGAGAGGCCAAATGTATTAATATGATTTTCCTAAGTTTAGACTTAGGAAAATACATTAATTAATCTAATTTGATTTTAACTTAATGGAGTCACTTTTATAAAGTGAAAACTGAAATAATTCAAGTGATGGCTAATGTAATCTTGGCCTTTGATCTCACCGTAGGATCTCATCCATTGATCCATAGTGAGGGTTAGGGTTTTCGCTTAGCCATTGAGTTAAGAGAAGATTAGGTGGAGAGGACACATACATAGAGTTAGAGAGAAGTCAGACAGAGAAGTTTTCTGAGAAGACAAAGGAACTTGATTCGGAGGATTCGCAGGAAGATTAGGAAGAGCATAGGGGCCGTACTATTCATCGAGCAAGAGGCCGCATAGATTCGACAGAGGTCATACAATAGTAGTACGGATCCGTACAACTAACCCAGTGGGTCATATTGCTGACTCAGGAGGTCGTACAACTGTGTAAGGGGCAGTACCATTTCGGTTGGGTTTGCTTAGTGAATTTTGCAGAGGCTCTATTTTGCTAGGTTGGGTGTATTCATTTGTTGGATTGTAATTAGTTGATATCTTCATAATAAAATTCCATATCTGACTACTACACTGGTTTTCCCATCTTGGGTTTTATCTGGGGGTTTCCATACCCAAAACAATGTGTCTATATTGATGTGATTGTTGTTGATGTTTCACAGTATTTACTTTCCGTTGCATTACTAGTAAAAGAAACTCATGTGTGGTTATCAGTAGAAATTAAATATATATACTATTTTGCCCTAGTTTGAGTTTTAAAGGAAAATTTACATGATCTCTCCGAGTGAACAAATACACACAACCACGGTGACATACGCATGAGATAGGACAATAGGGAATGGTGGTGTTTTACAAATGGATAAAGTACTTGGGCTTGTTTCCTTTATGCTCTAACAAGTATCGATTTAACATGATTTAACAATTTTTAAACATTTAACTTTAAGGCATTTAACAATTTATAACAAGATACTAGCCAGCCTCCAAAGGAAGGTGCCTTGGATAGCCTTCTGGGCACCAAATAATGACTTGTCCTAGCCCCGCTGCCAATGAGCATCCGTAACCCCGACGGGTTTGCCAGCCTGTGTCCCTATAGGGACAAATGAGCCTTACATCAAACAATGGATGAGTGCTCATCCTTTGGCCACTGACTAGTTTTAGAAACATTTATTTATTTAGGCATTAGCGCTTAAAAGCACTACTAATCTCAACTTGCCTTTTGCATCATTTAGATTTAGCATTATGCATTCCGATGTATTAGTGTCTAAGGACACTTTTGTTAGGAGCATTTGGTTTGAGGGCTAAAGAAAAACCATTCGGTGACACTGGCTGCACATCCCTTCCATACTGAATCTACAAACAGAAGGCAAGGGACTAGGCCACATACTTGAGAGCCAGAGACACAAAGCAAAACATGGGGTCCATCATGCATAAGGGTCAAAGTGGGGAAAGTCTCTTCAATCTCATAGGTCTCAGTCATAAGTCAGGGTGAAAATAATATGGATGAGACTGGATGTATGGAGGAAGGTGATAAGGTGGAACCGACATAACAAGATAAACTAAGTTTGTGCAAAGAATGGCATAAATAATGGCCTTACATATTAGATTCTCCAACCATTCATAACACAAGTTAAGCATCGAGACACAAATCCAATAAGCATAAGTCACCAAGATCATAATAGCATGTTAAGTCAAAGGTGTTAATATACATTAGAGAGCAAAACTAAAACCATGAAGTGCTGTACCTGATCTCACCACATATGTCTCTGCCTGAAGTGCCAATCTGTCTACTGTGTACCATCTTTGCTGCTTTGTTCGAATGGACTATGTCATCACCAAGGTCATCTCAATGGACTAGGAAATCTCAGTCATGGTCAGGGAATGCTCTGCATCTGCTACTAAAGAAGGCTCTGAATGGCTCGTGCTCATCATCGATCCATGCTGTATCCCCATAAAATAAAACTGGCTCTAAAAAAGAGAAAATATCCATCTGTTGCATCATGGTATCCCAACTACAAAGTATGTGATAACAGGGGCAACTACAAGTTTTGTGATAACAAGATCTAGGAAACTTAAAGAAAGGGGACCCTGCCTGTGTGACATTTTGGGGCAGTGTCCCAAGGTTCACCGGTCTAATGATCGTTTATTTCTTGCAAACAGTAGATTGTTAGATCGTTTGACAACATGTACAAATGAGGTGTGCTAGAGTGGGTGTGGAAACCCTTACACGTGCAATCATCTTTACAAAGCATAAAACCATAAGTGTGACTAGGAGCTCCTAAGCCATGGTGACTACGCCTTGATGGGTGGTAACTCCGCATCATGTCAAGGGGTAGTGAACAGGTCCAAAAGACCGATACACCTTGTAATGAGGATCAAGAGGACCTACCATGATTGGCGAAGGGGTCTAGAACCCTTCTAGGCCAACACTTTTACATAAAACAACCCCAACTTGTCCTTTTACAATGTCAAAAGGACCCTCCTCTTTGACACATCTGGTAGGGTGCATTGTAGAGAACGTGGGGCATAACACTCACTACCTTGGAGATCGTCCCCATCATGACATCTTTTGCTTACATGTAGGGAAATGATGCTTTTTTTTGTATATTTCACCCCTTTTTGTGATGACGGTCTATGTTTTTCTAGGTGAGGATCCTAGTTCTTGTAATGGTCTTTGGCACATTTACACTTCATCTTTAGAGGGCACTACACTTAGGGCTTTTCTTTTAAGATGATGTAGCCCTCCAAGGGGTTACACATGGAGATGGATGTTGATTCAAATTTGTGTAATGCCCTAACATACATAGACTTAGTAAGCATTGATATGACATCTTAGCATCGTTGGCATGTGATTTCAAGATTCTTGGCACACGTGTTGATTATGGATTATGTTGAATAACTTTCTTTAATGTAGTGCTCATTAAAGATAGCCTAAAACTGAAAAGAGGGTGGTGTTGAGATATTGGCTTCCCTTTTGAGTTGTCCATTGTCTTACAGCACTTTTTGAGTTTCTAGCTCAAGTGCAAGATATATTAGTAACATTCTCAAAGTTTTCAGACTTGCTAATTTGTTTAATTAGGGTTTTAAAAAACTATAGACATTAAGCATTATTTAATTTAAAGCATTGTAAATCCATTTTAACCCTTGATCTATCACATGCCAGAAGGGAACAAATCCCTCGACATGCAAACCTTTATGACAGTACAAAATCTTGAGGAATGGCTTACATTGCGAGGGATTTAATAGCTCTCGAGTCTTAACACTTCCTAGATGGATCAATGCTGGTTATTTTATTAGTTTGTAAAGCCTACTCAATTGATGCATCACTTTTATAATTTATTATTTTTATAAATGTAGCTCTCGGGAGTTGGGGTAGTAACTATAATCCTAAAATCAAAAGAAAAAAAATACAGTTGAACTGAAAGTAATGGGCCTTCCAAGGGCATCTTTTAGGGTCATTTTAAAGTTTCAGAAAATGACCCCTATCCTTATCCTAGGACCCTAGCAGCATGGATTAGTGAGAACCAGGTGCATTAGAGTACCAGATTTCTGGTTGTTCAGATTGCCGTTGTCATGATACGGTTCATTCTGATGCTGGCTTTTTCTTCTGTCCCCTATTTTTTGCGGCTTGTCTACATTTCTGTCTATAAATGATGTGAATTGACCTGTATGTCATACAACCTGACTCTAAACGGCTCAGTCTACTATGTCTGTATCACAAGAACTAGAGTCTAGCACTGCTATTCATCTGTAGAAATTAGATTTTATCTTATCTTATCTTATGACAGATCTTATTAGAGTTGGGCACTCCTATCTCTTCTCTTCTGACGCCTCTTCAGATGGGCAAATCAGTGGCACTATTCTTCCAGTAGATGTGTAGTATGGTTGGTATGTGTTTTCCAGTGCTCCTCAATTGGACGAGCAAGTCAGTGCCAATATTTTCTAGCAAATGAATAGTTCAGTGGTAGCATTCTTTCAGTAGACAAGCAATTTAGTGATCACAGGCCTTTAGGGAATGTGTAGCTTAAAGTTGATTCCTATATGGGATGTTCTTTCCAACACTTCTTATTGGGTGGGCAATTCAGAGTTGACCTACTTTTGTGGTCATTTGTTGGACATTAATAAAATTATCTTATCTTAGTACAAATATTTAGTATTTTTTTCCTGTGAGATATATGTTGATTGTATTAACTCCAGAGAATGTTCGCTTTTAGTTATAAATTATAATTGGTGGATGAGAACAAAAATGTAAGACGACAACAAGTAAACGTTTTGTCTGGTTTGTGCTCTTTCTCAATGTTTGGTTGCATTAGAAGCTCAAAAAGTACCCTTTGTAAATTTAATGCCAAATATGTGGATATGCAGGTATGAGAAAGAGGTTATACATCCTCTTCAAAATCTTCTTGGGGGAGAGCTTGCTCGAGCTTTACTCATTCAGGTGTCTTGTTAATCTGATTGTAATATTAGAATAATGACAATGCTAGTGTTTCCCTTTTTCCTTTTGTAAGGATTAAAATGTTTTTTGCTTGTATAGATTTTTTTGAATTCTTCTTATGAAGAAAACAGATAGAAACTAAATGTAAAACATAGGGAAACATAGCTCACCATTGAAATTTAGGAATGATGGATAATTTTTGAAGATAATGAACCTAATGTAGTTATCTTTTCCTACGAGCGGGTTATATTCTTGCCACACTTTGTTCCTATTTGATTGGTGGTTTGTGTCTTTGACAGATACAAAAGTTAAAGCTTGATATTGAAACGTAAGTACTAGTACTAATTCCTTGCTTTCTTAAATTGGCAATATGAATATGAACTGCTTGATGCCTTTTGATCAGGAGATTTCTGCTGACGAAGTTTGTTTGTGCTTGAAAATATAATATATTACCACCATATGCTGTGGGCATGCAGGGCAATGCTTGAGATGGATCAGATTCTCAAGGCAAATGAAATTAACTTTGCAATGCTCGCTGCTTTGCCGGCGTTTTTCATTACTGTCATTCTGGCAGCCATAGTGCGGTTGTGGTTGACGAAGGTAGGAAAATATGCTTTCTTTTTCTGTGTGCATTCCTTTCGTTAGGATTATTATTTTGCTTAATACAATTGTAATGGTTTCTTGGCCAAAGATATTTTTTTAGGAGTCTCAGTGGTAGCTTTGCAAACAATGCCCACTGTTTGAGATTGTGATTTATGGCATATTATTAAATAAGTTGTTTGTTTACTATATTTATATTTATTATAATTAAATGTCTGTTCTATTATATTTCTTCAGGTTAAGTCATTCTATTTTATCTGAATCTCTCCTTTCTTGGTATTTTTAAATATGTTGGAAACTGAAACTTCTAGAAAGTTACAGTGCTGCAACTTGCGCCAAACCAAAGATTTGCTTTAGAATATGCCAAAGTATGACAGACAATCAGGAAAGGCTCATATAGCAGCCAATATATTTAGAAAATATCCAAAATACGGTCAATTGTTGTGCAATTACATAAGATAAGGAGCACACCAATTCAAAGTAATGGGCTGTAGACTGCCTTTCATAAAAGTATAGCTGTGGGCACTCTGCTACCTGGACAGAAGGATTGACACCTTACCCCCAAAACAAAACAAATATAATACATTGAATTGTTTTGTTTGGCATATGTATTTTTTTTATTACATGCATTGTGGTGTCTATGCCAATTTGTTGTATGTGTTGCTCTTGGATAATATACGATCGTGTTACTGTTTGTCTTTTGCTTCTATGAATCTCACTGGTTCTTTGACTTTCTTTCTTGAAAATGTGGTTGTCAATATTTACCTCCTTCTCTTGATTGAAGACTCTCCTGATAGTGGAGATATTGCTATGGTTCAACCTTTCTTGAAAAGATCTCTTGGCATTTATCCAGAAACTTGTCTTCAGTTCTTCCTTCAGATTTTTCATCTAGTTCTATTGTTTTTATGTGTGTTTTTCGATCGTACTTGATCCAATCTCTAGTTAAGGTTTCTTCAATTCATACAAAACTTTTCTTCAGCTATCTTGGTCATCTCTTCCTCTATGATGTTCAATTCTGTCCCATGTAGACAGCTTGTTGCACTCTTGACTTGATGAAAAAGTATTTGATTGTATCTTTTTCTTGTCATCTCTCCAAAGTTTTTCCTTTTTTCTATTGATGTCTTAAATTCCTTTACATGGACATCATTGAGATCCTTGTTATCACCAACCTTGTAGTTGCCTATGTATGATGGATCCAGGATGGATGGTAGAGGGGAAAGCAACTAGGGAGGTGGGACCAAGACTGCCTAGACTCCCAAATGGATGGTTGTCACATCAATCAAGGCAGTCTTTGCTTTATGTTATCTAAGTCCAAGACAACAACGGGGGAGACCCGGATCTACTCCCGACAGGAGAGATCAGACCTAGACACCAGAACAGATCAAATGTGGCTTTGAGGTACATAAGGTGTAAGGTGTTCAGGAACTCTAGATCTACAGTAGGATTCAGTAGATGGATTAGGACTTCAGCAGTATATTGGCTGATCCAAAGCAGTAATCGGATGACCTTTGGGGGAAATGGTTAGATCTAGGGTTTTGGTACTAGAAACTAAAGAAGATGATCTCTTCCTTGGGAAGCGTAACCGAGACAGGATGGGCAGAAAAATAGTCGGGACTATCTAGTACCTGGCTGGCAAACTCAATGAAGAAGGTGAATAGGTGTGATTGTTTGAGTCATCAAGGAACAACCAATTTCAAGGGGAAAAGGTCAATTTAGGGCTAGCGCTAGGGATGGGAGATCAGTGCCTTTCGTGCATTGGGAAATGGAGTCAGTATATACCCAGCGTTGAGGTGAACCCACCTAGGGTAGACCTTGATCTGTGGACCCAGATAAGTGTTTTGGTCCAGATGGCTTAGTTAAGGTAGAAATTCAGTCAAGGAAGGCTAGCGCTAGGGTTGGATGAGACAGATCTATTGATCTGAGGCCACCAGCAGACAACCAACTCAGCGTTGAAGAGGAAATGGGATCAGGACGGCCTGATCTACACACTCGGTTCAGAGAAATTTAGGAAAAGTCAGATCCCAGAATAGTCAAAGTTGATGAATAAGGCTGAGAGGATGAAAAACTGATTTCTTCAGATCTAGGGCAAGCAAGTTGGATCTAGCTCAGCGTTACGGGTGTTCTGGAGTGCTCAGGACTTGATCTAGCAGCCTAGCCTGTCAGATTTCGGAGACAGCAAACGTTGGAAAGGTCCAGATTTTCAGTGATGGCGCTAGGGTTGTTTTCAGTCTAGAATTCAGATCTCGGTCACACTGTCATGAATCTGAACAACGTTGGGGGTGATTTGGGATGTGTGCCTCATCTATTAGCCTATGAAGTCAGAAATCATAAAAAATCAAAACCCTAGCAGGTCAAATTTTCAGTGGGGATGCTATGTAGTTTTCAGACAATATTTTAGATCTAGGTCAAACCAGCAGGAATTTGACCAGCGTTGCAGTAGATTCAGTGAGGGGGAGGCCCGATCTATGAAACCCAATAGTAGTTTGGCTAAAGATCGGATGGTTCCCAGATTTAGTACTTTTTAGGGTTTTTTCAGTATTTTAACGATTTTCAGAAAAATGGAAGGAAAACAGGTACAATGGATTGAGATCTGCTAATAGAAGAGAATTACTTGTTAGATCGTACCTGGAAATGCTTGTAGAAGCCTTAACAGCGATGATCCTTGCTATCTCGATCAATTCTGGAAGAACCACGTGATTTCTATGACGGATGTAAGCCCCAAGCCACCAATGCGCCCCCTACCCTGCATGAGCAAACATCAACAATATCAGATTTGCTGAGACAAGATAAAGAAACCAAATGCTATAGGAAAGTAAAAAGAAGTAATCATAGATCACAATGACACTAATGAAAACCCCTTGATCCAAGATGAAGATAACTGAACGAGTTGAGGTCCCCCTACAAAAACGCTCCAGCCAAAACGCCCTCCTGTAAACAAGACAATAATAGCAGAAAAAATATAGATCTCACATGAATTTCCACAATGCTAGGAAGCAGAAGACTATCCAATCACCATTTGAGAACATTAGATGCAAAGCAGATCTAGAAAATATCCACGGAAAAATCTTGCTATTGTTCAGATCCAAGAGCCAAAGACCCTTTACAAATGAGAAGCTCTCTCCTTTAAATAGAAATGAGAGAACCACAATCCTAACCGAATCCTAACCACTTTCAAAACGAGTGGCTGAGATTAAAAGATAAAATATTCTAATCAATGGTTGAGATGAGCTCAACATACAATACATGGATCAATATCACCATAAAGTACCAAAGTGGACTAAATCACCCATAAAGAGGGTGCCCCACTCAACAAGAAATAAATGAAGCACATGGTGGGTCCATGGAGTGTTAACTAACTCCCTATGAGTGCCCCATGGCACAATAAAATAATATAACATTTTAATTCTTTGACTTTGTGCCTCCTTGAGGAAATCGTGAGCATCCCAAAAGCTCCAGAAAATAATATAAAATGCCCAAAAAATAGGTGTGGGCCCAATCAGGTGCTGCAACTGCTGGAGAAGGTGCGGAGGACATCACTCTCATCATCATGACTCATCCCATGTCATTTCCTTGCTTCAGTAGCCCAAATCGATTTCTTCAATAGCCATTTAATAATTTTTTAATCTGCCTCGAGAAACGTGAACCTGCAAAAACAGCCTCCTAGGGTGCCTGCATTGTCAAACTGAGCCCACCAGGCTCTTTGGGATGGGGGTACTATGGTACAAACAAGTGGCTGCACCCCCTATGTCCATACAACGCCATAGGAGATCCAAATAAAACATCTCCCTGCTCAGACACATCATCCTGTGAAGCAAAACTGCATTAGAAAGGTAAAATGAGCTTGATCATCTCTGCAAGTCCCCGGAACTTAAGATAGGCTATCTCATTAGACTCAGAGAGTCCAAATCCATCTAGGGTGTATACTCATACCCTTTCCAGGTCTCTTCTTGATCATCAACAACATCCAATAAACAATATAATCACCTGTAAATGACCAGATACCAATAATATAACTTAGACTATCATCCATCTGCTGCAAGTGCTACAAGGCTAAGATGTGCTCTACAAATTATTTAAGCAACAATCACAACAAGTAGTAGTCATTTCACTGGCGGTACATCAACCAAATATATATATAGGGCTTTATTTATTATTACTCAGACTAGACTTTCAGGACTATACTCACAACATAGTTGTAGTCAATTTGCTAGTAAAGGGTGAACGATAAAATTGACAAGGCTAGGGCAAAGGATGACTTTCTACTTAACACCATGACACTTTGGATATCGAAGGGGAAAACTCACTATAACCAATGCTGGACAAACAACAACACAGGGAATGGCAGTGCCTCACAAATGGTTGAGTTGTTTAGAGAGTGCTTATTCAACTTAGGCATCATGTCTACATCAAGTTTGATCCAGTTTCATTAGGATCATCAATTTTATTTCCATGGCTTTTTTGGCCTATATGTCATTTTTGGGACTTCACCAGTGCTTAAAAGCACAACTAATTGCAGCTTTCATCCAAGACATTTTCAAATTTACAATGTCAACAATATTTGGATATAGCATATATTTAACCATTGCCTTTTTGGACCTTTTTCTTATACCCTTCGAGAAGTATTTTAGCATTTCATTGCTCTTGCCCTTTTTACATATGTTAAGAAACACAGTTTAGCATTTTCATTTTCCATGGGCTCATACATAACATTTTCCAATACAAGTAGTACATGAGCTTTCAGTTTTAGCCAACAACATTTCAAGTGACCAGGGGGAGTTCTGCACAGTGCCAAACATCGAGACAATCGACCAGAATGATTTAGGCATACAATTCAACTCACCAAAGGCAAGTTCTGTCACCAACTCAAAGCCGAGACACAATATAAACAGGGAGGCTTATCCAACAAGGGTTCTAGCAGGGAAAGGTCCTCCATGCCACAAGTCAAATAGTAAGTTGGGTTAAAACAAAACTGGAAGGTAATGGATGGGTGGAGTCAGTGAATGATGAAGCCAACACTAGCAAGCCAAAACAATGGTGGGAATGACTACCTCTATTCTCCCTAAGGAGGGTAAAACCAATGAGTATAGATCAAGAACTTCTAAGTCTAAGTAGGGACATCAATACATAATACAAAATACATCCAAGTCCATATAATTATGACCGCCAGATCATGACACTACATGTTAATACATGTCACAGAAATGAGTATAAGAGCAATGATAACCATAACACAATATAATAAAAGCTGAGCCATAATCATGCATATAATCCATCTGAACCATCATCTGTCCAAAGAGAAATTATTGATATGAATCTGGGCATCAATAGCTGCTCTGTAAATGACTAAATTGCTACATCAGTCCTCAAATTTGAGTGTCCTGAGACTCAGTCCTGACATGGGAGAGTACAATAGTCTATGAATAAAATAATGATCCGTCAAAACTGCGCATCTCAACATCTCATATGTAAGAGATCTAGCTGAAAAATGTACTGTATTTGAAAAATAGAATATGGTAGCTCGGCTACTATATGTGTGATAACAATCCTGCAACTTGGAAACTTCAGTATCCTCAAGTTCCTTCATGTAGTTTCATTTGGTCTCTTCAATTTTTTTTGAATTGATTTCAATTGTTTTCTGTTTTTCTCTTATTATCTTTATTTCTTTCTCTTCATCATCTACATTTGAGTAAATATTTATACTTGAAGCATGTAAGATTTTCTATCTTTTGAGAAGAGAATTCTATCAACTCAAATATTTCCTCCCGAGATTTAGCCATGGGAGACTTTGCGAACCAGTAAGAGTGTAATGAAGCTAATTTAATGATATAAATATGACAGGCCTGGGATAACTCCAATGCTTGAATGAATTTATGAACGTGAGCCTTTTTTTAACCCAAGATAGCCTTAGTGAAGTGATGCGCACCTCTTGGAGTTCTTGTCTCTTGCTCTTGTGGATGAAAGTTAGATGAGGTCTTTGGTTATGCTCATGCTTGGTGGATCCTAGGAGTTGTTGGAAGAACACATAGCTCAAGTAAGTCAAGGTTTTTGTCTTCTTGGTGTAAGGTAGGTGAACTCTTGTCTCTTGAATGGTTGAGTGGTAGCCCTAGGGCTGCATTTTGCTTGAATAGAACCTCTTATCTACCTTCTATCCTCTTTGCATGGTGGAAAACACTCCCAAGAGGAGGTTTTCTCTGGTTTAGCCTCAGATCTCTAATTTTTGCCCTAGATTAAGCTCTTGTAACGTACCCTAGGGGTTGTTATTGGAAGCCCCAATTTAGTAGACAAGGAGGAAATTACTCCAAGAGGAAGGCTGGTCACCTTCCTTTAGGGCTAGGGTTGAGGGTTCATCCATTAAAACCCTAGTTATTATCTTTTTTGACAAATTACTCTTGTTTTTCATGTGTAAATATTGCATTTCATGGTAAATTAGGCCATTAAATTAGGTCTGCAATTCTATACTTGAAACCCTAAAAAATAAAAGATTATATTTTTTACAAATTCCAGCCTCCCTAAAATTTCAGCCCTCCCTCTGATAAATTCGACCTGCCTTCTTTGTCCCTAGAAACCCTAGGACAAAATTTTAGGAACCCTGAAAATCTTAAAACCAAGTAAAATTTTAGAAAACCCTAAAAACAGTCCTAAACCTGGCCTATCCATTTCCTACCCCTCTCTAACCCTCACGACCCCCCTCTCTTCCCTCTTTAGCAGCCTTGGTCTGCTCCTAAGGAGCTTGGCCTCCCCTTGTCCTTTCTCTCCTAGGCTCGACCTCCTTTATCTCCACCTCGGCCTTCCTCCCTTGGGGTCTCAGCCCTCTTTTCCTAGACCAAATCTAGGCCATATCAACCCTTTTCCCACTGCTACAAAGGTCTACAAAATATTGCAGACTGTCAAAACTTGACAGTCCTCCTCACCTGCAACATCAACACAAAAAGCACATCAAACTCAGTCACAAATTGAAATTTAATATTGCTTCAAGGAAGTGAATATAAGGTCTGAAAACTCACATTATTGGCATAAATAGAAGTTTGAAACATGCTAATCTTTGGTTGTCATATATTACTGAGTAGTGATAAAGGATTGAAGTGGTCTGATTTACATCTAATGTATGCATGGTGAAACTTGTTTGAATGCAAAGTTATATCTCCTACACACCTTACATTTGTAACCTCATTGCTGCTACAAATTTGTCATGAGTAGGACTCATACTGTACTACTGCTGTGATATTTATATCAGTCGACATACTTGTCACTGGAAGGTTATTGGTTGGTTATATACTGCTATTGAATGGTATATGGTTACATGGTTAATGTTGGTGAACGATCTCTTGTATGTAAAGGTTTTATTGAATTGACTTTTCTACTAATTCCACTAAATCTTGAATTAAATACATGGATGAATGTTCTTCATACTTTGAGTGGCCACATTTGCACTAGCAACTACAAGGGCTTTCTCTATCTAGTATGTCGTCTTTGTTATTCACTAAGTTGCACTTAGGGGATTTTTCAAGTGAGCCACCAAGGATCAGAACAAATCAATTGTTCTTACTCAGTGCTCGGAAGTTCCATGGTTTCATTAGGGCCAATTGTGGTCCCTTTTTCGCATGTTCACACCCCCAGGGAATTGTAATAAATGACATAGCATGATGGTTTCTTACGTAAAAGGTTTGGCCTTCTTGAGACTTGGTCATAATGTCACCATCCTTGTGTGTTTTTTCCCTCGTTAATTATGTGACGCTTTTTTTAGCGACATATAATTTTCAAGTTTTTCACTCAAAATCCTCCAAATCTGAGATCATGAAGTTGGTGATTATGCCTTGGGAGGGTTATTAAAGGCTAGGGTCTATGTATTGTACCATTCTAGTCATAGTCCCAAAGTTTTGTGGACATGCGCTAAGTCTTTCATAGGATTTTTTGATTTTTAGATTTTTAATAAAATCATTGATAAGGTGTATTTTAATTGTAAAATTTTCAAAAGGTCATAACAGTGGGACTAGGAGTCTATTTTTGTCATGGGGATGCTTTGGTCATTTTGTTTGGGACTTGACCTGAATATCTAACTGAATCATAAAAGTCGTGACTATTTTGGCTACAAAGTCTAGGTTGGGCATGACATCCAAGCTTATTGACTGACTTGCTCGTGGGGGGTTAAATAAGCTCTTTAAAAGTTTGAGACAGATAGGGAGAAGTATGATAGAACTGATAATCTTGGCTTTCAGATTCACACCCATAATCATACTCAAAGTCATACCAGTACTGAGACTGTAGATCTCGCTCTGCCTCCAACCTTTTTCTAATCTTGTTTATGTTTTGATTGATTTCTTTCATGTACTGTGGCATTTGGAGATACATATCAGAATTCATTGTGATTTATAACTTCAAGGTTGTAAGGATGGGTTTGGGTTCTCTCCTCAGTGTAGTCGTTATGTGGAGTCGCCAGGTGAGTTTTACGCCCAACTCACCGAAAGGGGAAAATGTCGTAGGAGAAGGGAAGATGCGAGAAACAAAAACGCCACTGTAAAAAAAATTAAGCAAATTAAACAATGCTGTCACTGAATTAAGCTTGATATGATAACGATATGCAACAGACAACTAGACTCGCAGACATTGGTAGCTACCTCTAGTGAAGATCTTATCTAAGACGGGCATAGGGAAAGCAACCAAACCAAGTGTCCCAAGAGTTCCTCAACCCTTGCAAGTGATGTAAGTGTCACATTGGATGAGGCGCTCTTCACTTTATGCGATGCCGGAGCAAAGCCAAGGGGGAGACCCTAGCTAGCCTTTGAAGGATAACTGACCAAAACCAAGACACACCACACACAAGCTTATGACAAGGAATGAATTAAAGGCGGTCTTGACAGGAAAACCCTAGATCAATGAAAACAATGAAGGGATGTGATGCCTTAAAGAACAAGCTAAGAAGGCTTAATGAGAGAACAAAATGCTCTGTTGAATAAACACCGTCCGAATAACAATAGTTACTTAAGAAGATCTAGGATGAGAGTAGTGGTGTTAGGTAAAATGCCCAAGTTGTGGCCAAGAGAAATTAACTAGTGAGGAAATGAGACCACAAGATAGTAAAACTATATAACCTTAGCAACCTGTCGGCCCTAGGAAAAGATAAACATAATTTTGTTCGGAAAGATGAAGATTTTGGTCGCAAGACGAGCAAAGACTGCGATGGAAGAAGCTGTGACAAAAGAGGAGAAAAGCAAGTCAAAACTAGGAGTTCGACAGAGTTTTGGGTAAGAGGTTAAACTAATAGTCTATTTTGGGAATAAAGACTGATTGTAAACTGGGCCGGTAGTTCCTATATTTAGATGTAACAGGATGTTTTGGGTGGGTAGAACAACCTGTTGACTGACAATTGAGAATCAATTGATGGTTAAATCAAGAAGTGTAAAAGCTTATAATGTTGATCCAAGCTGTGTGTAGACGACATATCATATTGGGAGATAGAGAGAATAAAAATAGAGGAGAGAAAAAGAGAGAGACCAAAACTAGAGAGCATGAGATGAGTAAAGAATTCATTGATTGTAAAGAAGATTTAAAGTAGAGTATGCAGGCTGTGTGTGGAGACCAAAGGCGTTCAAATATATCTCATGCCAGTTGAAGAGCGCCTTTGTGGTTTTTCCCGGATGGCTTTCCACGTTGAACATCTGTCTTTGTGTATATGATGAATGAATGCCTGTCGTGAATGAATCTGTTTAAGTGTGTCGAGCATATAGTGATTTAATAATATGGAATGATTAATGTGTGCTAGAATCTATGTGTTTTACATGCTATTTATGTGTGTCGACAAATCGATATGTTGTATTCTCTGATATATATATGATTCCATTCCTTGGCTTTTGTCAAGTGGCCTGATGAATGTTGAGATAAGAAAATCCCCTTCCATAATTGCAGAAACCTGGTTTTTGCAGTCCCCGTAGATATCTCGGGTGAGACCTCATCTGCATCGCAGATGTTTCTGACGAAGCTATACTCGGTTAGCCTGATATCTTGGGCTTTGTTGACGAACACGGGATCTGAACCTAGGTCTACCGAAAAGACTCTAACAAATGGTTCCGTTGCCGGGACTTGAATCATTCTATCAGGGATATGTTTTGGAACCCGACGAAACCAGAAATTCAAGACTGGGTTGATTACAAAGCAGAAGAATTTGCGTAGGAAGAAAGTAAAGGATCACCACTGAGCTCAACAGAATGATTGTAAAGATACCTTTACACAGACATTCATGAGATTTTCTTTAGTGAATTTCCCATTCGATTACATGAGTGGTTGTCAAAGCTAGCAACTAAGAAGAAAATTTTTCAAGGTGGAAAACCTACAGAGTGGAGTCCTCAGTTGATCCAACGGTTGAAAAGAGTTAGAAATCCTGTATCTAGGGTTGTCGACTTATGCGTTGATAGTATTCCGGAGGGATATATTACCGAGATTGCAGTCAATACTATCAGGTCATATAGTGAAACAGAAAGAGAGTTCTTCTAGGAACCTCGAGGCCGTTATTTGAAATCTTTGAAACTGTGGATAAAGATGCTAGTATGTGAGAAAGGGATTATGAGAATAGAGTCCGACAGATAACATGAATTCGAGGGATAACATTGAAATTTATTTAGAGGGTGAGGCTCTAAGGTATTATATTAGAAAACAGGTAAGAATTACTGAGGAGACCGTACAACGGTTTCGCAACATCATAAGACTTTCGGTTGGGGCTCATCATGTATTCCTACAGCCGCGACAAGACCCTCAGAAGCAGTGGCTGGCTATGCAGTTTCATCTATCCATTGAAGAAATTGAAATAATTGTTCGAGACTGGCCCAAAGAATGGAGAGAACCTGTCGCATATGAACAAATCTCTGTAGAAAATGAGCTGCGACAGGATGGCACATCAGAAAATCAGAATGGAAATCAACAAGAAGATCCATAAGGAGAAGAGAGCCCAAGAAGTTCCCCATATGAAAGCAAAGCTGAGTCTAGTGACACTCCGATCGATCCAAAATTGGTGGAGAAGAGAAAAAGATTCGAAAAATCCAAAGAGAGCCATAAGAAGCGAAAGGCCGACAGAACATTTGGAGTTGTTGGTCTTAAAAATGATGACTATAATCTCATATCAGATCGAATGGAAGAAGTGGCAAATGCAAGTTGCAAAAAGTTTGATGAAAGACAGACTGAATTGGTTAATAACATTACGGATTTACTGCAGACTCTTTGTGTCGCAGTAAAGGAAGTAAGAGGGACGGTTGGCTCAGAACCATAACTAGTTGTGTCGTAGGAGGAAGCTGGCCCATCTGAGGAGCGACCTCTGATGCCATCACACAGAAAGATTCAAATCATTTCCAAGGCGGTCGACTTAGGTACGTCAGAACACAACGCCATGATCAAGGATATTGGTCATGTGAGTCTTGACTTTTTTGTAGTGCCGATGTATCTACTGCATACTATTCAGTAGACTGCAGTAGAAGAAATGAAAGCAAGAGATTGTGCGGTGTTTGACCAACTCAAGCACTCGAAAAATACCATCGCATTGTTGAAGAACAAAGTAAAGGAGACAGAGTTGGAAGCAAAAACTTGGCAAGATGACAGACAAAGAGTGGAGTAGGTTGTTGCACTTGCAATGACTTCTCTGTCGCTGGAATTACAAATAAGATGCTCCCAGAAGTTAAAATCTTTCGACTTGGGGAAGTAGCTAGCGACCTACGCAAACAGGTTGCGGAATTGGAAACAAAGCCGAGTCCCAGTACACCCGTGAGGTACTTGAAGCTCGACACAACTTAGTAAAGGAAATTGCGCAGAAAATTCAGGAGGCCGAGGCACTTTGTGCCAAGGTATATGAACAGGTTTCTCAGTCATGGGAAGCCTTGATGCATGACACAGAGATGGAGCAGGTAACATAGCAACTTCATACTACTGAAATTTTTTTTAATAAGTTGAAGAATCAATTGAAGAAGTTGCCAACAATGGAAAAAATGAGCAAGGCTTCCGATTTTAAAAGATTACAGCAAGAAGTAGCTAGATTGCTTGCACAACAGCAACAACGAACAGATCATGTCGTAGAACTACAAATAGAAGCAGAAAAGGATACAGGAATAATACACCCAATTCATGAAAAAGTGTGACAGGTATAAGGTGCGACAGAAGTAGCAACTTCGGAACATATCAGTTCTTAAATTGTGGAACAATTGCAGAAAGTCTAGGAAGAGATGCAGAAGAAGCCGAAACAATAATGAAAATTTGTCAGGAGTTTTAAACTAAACTTGACTCGACAAAAATTTCGGACTAAAGTGGCTTGGGATGAGCCACTGGTGAGTGTTGGGGCCCCGTTGTCCCTAGGAAAAGATAAACAAAATTTTGTTCGAAAAGATGAAGATTTCGGTGACGAGCAAAGACGGTGACGGAAGAAGTTGCGACAAAAGAGGAGAAAAGTAAGTTGAAATGGTTTTGGGTAAGAGGTAGTTAGACTAATAGTCTATTTTGGGAATAAAGACTTATTGTAAACTGGGTCGATAGTGCCTATATTTAGATGTAACGGGATGTTTTGGGTGGGTAGAACAATCTATCGACTAACAATTGAGAATCAGTCGATGGTTAAATAAAGAAGTGTAAAAGCTTATAAAGTCGATCCAAGCTGTGTGTAGACGACATATTGTATTGGGAGATAGAGAGAATAGAGATAGAGGAGAGAAAAAGAGAGAGACACCAAAACCAGAGAGCATGAGACGAGTAAAGAATTCATTGATTGTAAAGAAGATCTAAAGAAGAGTCTGCAGGTTGTGTGCGCAGACCAAAGGAGTTCAAATATTACTCATGCCAGATGAAGAGCGCCTTTGTGGTTTTTCCCGGATGGGTTTCCACATTAAACATGTGCCTTTGTGTATATGATGAACGAATGTCTATCGTGAATGAATTTGTTTAAGTGTGCCGAGTATATAGTGATTTAATAATATGGAATGTTGATTAATGTGTGCTAGAATCTATATGTTTTACATGCTACTTATGTGTGTCGACGGATCAATATGCTGTATTCTCTGATATATGTATGATTCCATTCCCTGGATTTTGTCGAGTGGCTTGATGAATGCTGAGATAAGAAAATCCCCTTCCATAATTGCAGAAACCTGGTTCTGGCAGTCCCCATAGATATGATCAAAAGCCATTCTCATTCCTCATTACATCCTTTTATTAACTTCATGAGGCCTCCTAAGGTTGAATTTCCCTTCATGAGCTTCCTCCAACTAATCTTAGTGGTTTAGTAACTCTCATGACACTTGTCTTCCTCTTCATGCTCCAATTCTTTCCCCAATTCGAATGGATGCCTCTAACTCCCAAATTCGACCTCTTGGTGGCTATTTTTAGCCCTGACATGTCAGATTTGTCATATGTCAGCAATCAAGTTTGAATTTGTCTAACTTGTGATAGAATCTTCCATCATTTGTTGTCATAGAGTGCATATAATCTTCTTCCAAGTGGTACAACCTTGTCTTCTAGTCTCTTCCTCTTCCATGGGAGTTACCCTCCTTTACCAATTCGAATTCCTTGGCTCATTATATGATATTTGACACCACATAACCATACAATAATGTTACATTACCCATTTGTTCGAATTTGGATGAATATCATGCCAAGTGTGTGGGGAATCTAGCCACCCAAAGGCTCCACCAGCTTCCAAGTGTCTTCATGAACTCATGCCACCTTATTTTCATAGCATTTATCATTTATGTGACCCAATTAAATGTGAATATGGTAAACTAAAGTCCTTTTGGGTCCCATAGCCCCTTGTTACAAGATTTATGTCTCCATCTCAACCTAGGGAACTAGTAGGTTGGTGAAACATTATTTGCAAATAGTCTTATTTGGAAATTATTTAATTGGGGACATGACAATAATGTTATAATACATTAAGTACATGAGGAAAGGGAACCCTTAGTGATGTATGTCCCCCTAAGGCGCCCTCTTTTACATAGCTAATGTGCCAAGGCCCAATACATTGAATCCACATGTTGAAAGCGCCACCATGGAGTGAATTTGCCCTCCCATAGAAGAAATATGTTGTGGACCCCATCTCTAATGATAATCACATAATACATGGTCCAAAAGCATAGTACGATGTCACAAAATAATCCCAAGTCATATGCTACACCAAATTTGCCACTTTGATAAAGTTCACTAAGCCAAGGTTCACATTTATTTATTTTAATTATGCTGATAAACATGGCTGAAACTGTAATTAGCCAAAAATGGCCACTTTCCTTGCCCGAATGCCCGAACCAATTGTGCCAATGAGTTTGTGGACCCCAAATCCACTATTGGTGGTCACAAGAACCAGTCAAATCCATCAAATATGCTCAAAATAGTCCAATCCATTCCAAACTATTTAACTTTTTAAGTTATAACCCTAATAACCATTAATAAATAAAAATCTCACCATTCGGGCCACATCATAATAAACTAAAGTAGGGAATCATGTAAGGGGTCCATGTAGACTCTAAAAACCAAAAATTGCACGTCTGGATCCAAACATCTCGAGACCCATTTTTGGCTTGGTCAAACTAGTTTGACCAAGCCAAACTGGTCAAATAATGATAGAAATAGAGTTGTGAAGACTTGTAAGCACAAGGAAATGCCATGAAGCTCCCTTATTTATTTTAGTAAACCAACTATAATACAAAGTAATAAGCCAACTATAATACAGAGTAATAAGCTATAATGACCAAACAATAAAGCACAAGAGGAAAGTAGGCTTAAACTTTGAGTAGACCTGCTACCTTTCATGAAGCCTTCAACATATACACACTTACAGTCTTGGTCATCTTGCTAGCAATGGGTGAAATGATCAATCAAGGCTGAAGGTAAAGGGAGGACTTATACTTTGATATTTAGACCCTTTGGACAAAACAAGGGGAGATAGGGGCCACAATGACATAAACACACTGGAGAACAACAGGGGATGGGAGTGTCCCACAAATGGGATAAAGTGCTTGGTCAACCGCCACTAGACTAACACTACGTTGTTTGGAGCGGGAGCAAAAAGCGAAATTTTCAAAAGATTTTGATTTGGGAGTGTTTCAGGAGCATTTTTTAAATAATATATATTTTAATATATTTTGATGCACATATATTAAAAAACATGTATTATGCCAATTTAGCTATAGAAAACATAGATATAACCATTTGATACACATGTCACACATAACATCAATCATTTAGGACCTACGACTTGTAGCATTGTCATCAAATGATCAATCATCAACAACATCAATCTTCAAATTTCAACATATAATATTTGCCATCAACAAACTCTAACACTCTAACAGATATCATCAACCATGAAATAAAACAAAGCATCATAATATCATATTCAATACCAAAGAGTTGTAAGATCATAAGATGATAAGAATCAAAATGCAATCAACAATTTAAAGTTCAAACTTCAAACTTCAAAGTAGGTCATAATGTTTACAAAATAGGCCATAATAAACATGAAATACAAAGTATTATGATACTATCTACTAATCTACTAAGTTTTCCTCTTACCACGAGAAACTTCCAATTATTTTTCTCGTGTTCTAGGTGGAATAGGAGCTGTTGGAAGTGATCGTGGAACACAAGAAGAAGATGAATGGCCCCCACAAAATGCTAGATGTTGTGAAGCTAAAGGCAAAACTCTTGCATCTAGAAACCTGCTCGTGGTTGGGGGTGGCATCTCTGATGTATGAATCGGATAACCATCATGATCACCCAGTAGGTCAACCTCCAAGCGCTCTGATGCAATGGCTCCATCCTCCACATTATCCTCCTTTGGATTGTTGTCCCAAGTTAAAAAACTTCTATCCATCTTGGACGCTTCACAATAATGGGACAACAGCCTCAAGTTGTAGTGCACATAAGCCAAACTTTCGGTGTATTCTATATTCAAACTATTTCTCTTGACGTTGTGGATGAAGCTGTAGGTGCTCCAACACCTCTCTACAGAAGAACTATTGACAACCTGTGAAAGCACCCTCACCACCAATCTATGCAAATATGTGGCACCACTGCCATACATGTTCCACCAACGGATAGGATCCAACCTCTCTTGATCTTTGGTTGCATGCAAGGTACCAAAGACTCCATGTTCACTGATCTATTGGCTCAATTCACTCCGTACTTGAGCACACTCCTCCTCATCAGGGACCAACTTGTCTAATGCAAGCATATTCCCATTTTGCACCTCTGGATCTGTGTGTGGTATTTTCCTAACTCCACCACCAGGTGCAGGTTGGGCCAACCAAGATGGAGAATAATATTTTGGGGTAAGGACATATGCAAGGGCATGGAGTGGAACATTCAAAATATTCCACCTTTTGACCACATGTTTATGAATATGGTCATACAAGATTGCATCTCTTTGCTCAACAATGTCTTTGATATGACCAAGCATGCTATCCGTTTGCTCATACACCTCTCCAATCATCGGCTGATCTGTATCTGCAAAACACATCATATTGTAAACGGGTTTGGTGCACTGTAGAACATATTTAATCTGTGCCCAGAAATGACCATCAAGAACAGTGTCCTCCACCTCCTGAAAGTCATTTCTATCAGATGGGCTTGCAACTCTGTCTTTCAATCCCTTCCATGAATCACTTGACACCATATTAGCCAATGCCTCTCTTACCTTCAAAAGCCTCCTGAAAGTGAGGTAGTAGTTAGCAAATCTAGTCTTCGCAATCTTCAATAGCTCCAACCTAGAGTGATTGTGAAAAATGTGGTGGGCCATGCTATGATTGGTGATAAATTTTATCATTTTCTTACCTCTCTTGTACAAGGCACCAATCCTTCGGTAACTAGGGTCCTTCATCTTAACAATATCATGCATCAAAAGGTTTAATGTGTGAACCAAACACCTTGACCAAAACATGTTGGGATACTTATCTTCAATGATTGCTCCTGCTGCCTTGCAATTAGCAACATTATCTGTGATGACTTGAATGACATTGTATGGCCCAATCATTTGAACGGTTTCAAGTAAAGGTTGTGCAATATTAATACCAGTCTTGTAGCGATCTGAGTAGTCATGAGCTGAAAGGAAGACCGCACCACTAACAGACACACCAAGAATATTTATCAATGGCTTGCCTTTAACATTTGTCCACCCATCCAATACAATGGATAACACATAGTTCGACCAATCATTTATAAACTTTCCAAGAGCACTATTGATTTTGGCTCTTTCCCTGTCAAGTCCCACGGTTCTAGCTTTGTCATACCTAGGGCTCCTATATCCTTTAGGGGCACCATTGATGGCTTGTACCATTTCATGCCAGTAGGGTGAGCGAAGAACATTGAATGGCACACCACATGCATAGAGAAACCTGTAAATTTTTGAATCCACATCATCTCTGCAACCAAGGTCAAGGAAATCTGATAATGTTTTTCGTATAGGCGAGAATCCACTAGCATGGGTGGATGATGATCCAGATCCACCACTAAACATATCTGATAATGTTTTTCGCATAGGCGAGAATCCACTAGCATGGGTGGATGATGATCCAGATCCACCACTAAACATTCTCTGTGGGTATTCAGATTCGACCGTTGATCTCTTCGAATTGTTTCGAGCGACCTCTTCTTCCATCTTGTATTTGTTTCTTTTTTTAGCTGACACTTTGTCACATGTTTTGACTCCAGTAGCCTTACCTTGATTACATGGCATAATCCCACGCAAATGCTTTCTCACACGGGTATATGAACCTGTGTAAGTTTTATTACAATGGAGGCATGTAAACTTTGTGGTTCCACCTCCTCTCCCTCCCCCAGGCCTTGCCACATATTTCCACAAAGGTGTTGTGTCTTTTTTTTCCCCTCATCACTCTCATTCTCCTCCTCCTCTCCATGGTATGTGCCACTCCCTATCTCTTCATCCTCGTCATTGCCACCACCAAATCTACTTCCCACCACCACCATCATGAGAAGAATCGGAACCAACAACAAAAACCACATACCCATCATGCTTGTTGATTCAATATGAGAATCACTTCTTGCCTACAATAGAATGATGGAGAAGAATAAATTGGAAAGAGTAGGAAAAAAACATACAAGTTTTAAAATTTTAACATAGTGAAATATTTTTCCAAAAACAAACAAAGATTGGGTTTTTAGAGCCTACCTCTTTAGCTCTTCAAGGATGGTTGAATGTCTCTATGGAAGCCTTCAATCTTCCTTCCAAGCTCTCACAAATAGAATCTTTCAATTTCCCCTCCAATTTCCCTTCCAAGCTCCTACAAATTTGCTCTTAAACAATTACCAAAGCCACTCAAAGCCCTAGCAAGATAAATGAAAAAAAGCAAATGACGAATAGAATGAGTCCAAATGGAGGCCAATAGTGTTTATAAACACTAAATAAACCCTAGCCAATCACTAAATAACTTTTTTTTTGCAAAAATGAAAAAAATGAGAATTTTTTTTCCAAGTCGCGGAATCGCTTAGGAAGCATTTTTGGGAGTGATTTTTTAGGCCCGGAATCGCTCCAGGAGCGTCGCTCCCTCAGCGATTCTGATTTGGGTAGGGAGCGATTTTTTTCCCTCAGATTTGTGATTCCGAAAATCGCTCTCGGGAGGAATCGATGAGGAATCGTGATTCCGGGAGCGATTCCTCGTTGATTCTTCCCGAAGCATGAATCAGGAGCGATTCGTGGGGGGGGGGGGGGGGGGGTCCCCCC
>LPNX011071383.1:454905-572255 GCA_001517045.1 Pseudotsuga menziesii
TAGAACCCTTGTGATGAGTTCACAGGTGTCTGTAGTTTGGTGAGGTTCTAGGGGACACTTAGAATTAGTTGTCCCTGCTCCATATCATGTTCCAACCCTTAGGCTCCGACCCTTAGCTGTCCTTGCTGCATATCATGTCCCAACCTTATTCACTTTAATTTCACGCTAGCCTTTTTTGCTTGATTTAACTTTACTTATCCTTTTTGGCTTGAGTTTCACTTTGTTTGGATATGACATGATACACACCTACAATGTAATGATGGCAGTAGCAATTGCTTTGAGGACTAGTGGGATGACACCCGGTGGAAAGCACAACTCTACCCGCCACTACAACATCAGGGGCAAGTGACAAGGAAGTAGATCCACGGTGGAAGCTATACTCCCACACACTTCATAGTCGAGACACAGATAACATGGGGTCCAACATGCATAGGGGTCAAAGGGGGAGGTCCTCTAGATCACCTATCTCAGTACAAGTCAAAGTAAGGATCCAATAATAATGGGTCAGATGGGTGGAGATAGTGTAAGGTGATACCAGAGCTAGCAAATGGGACAAAGATGACCAAGCTATACCAGGAAACAGGAAGTAACCAGTGTGCATACAGAGGAGCCTTACAATCAAGGCATCATGACCTTTCAAAAGATTAGCTTGTGACAATAACAAACGAACAAATGATCATAATAGCTAATGACCTAGCACCAAATCAAGTTACTAATATAAATAAAGGAGACAAAGCATAACATAAATGTGCCATACCATATACCTGCTATGTCGCCTGCATTTGGATGATGGTGTCTGACACTGATGGGCAAAGGAAAGGACAACACTGCTATCTGCTAATATCTATGTGAACCATGACATACCAAACTTCACCAAAAGTGGGGTAATGTGGGAACAATTGCGACCTTGAAACTTGGAGCATGCATTGAATAATCTCTGAGTCTAGGGCACACTGATGATGATGAATGTCTCATAGCTCTGCTCATGCTCATGTAAGGATTGGCTCTATGCTTTGGCATTGGATCTGCATCATGGTGGCTCCAACAAACATGGATGTGATAACACTCAACTGATGAAGAACTGTGCCCTTAATCTATGATGTAGAACTGCGCCGTCAATCCTTAGAAGTGCGACCCTCTCTGTATCTCAGTCAATCTCTTATGAGATTAAATATGCGCTCCACAATCACTGACGAAAGACTCCTCTGCTTCTGTCAAATCTCCTAACTTCAAGAAGTGCGCTTTGTCTCTCATATGTATGCCTTTGTCTGAAAAAGTGCACCCTCACTGTCTTAATGATGCGCCCCTCTCAATGACTGTTCAATCTCTGAAGTAGTCTAGTGTGAAGATCTCTCACACTACTTGAATGATGCGCTCTCCTTAATTTTCGAAGGAAGTGCCCTCTCTCAGACTGGAATGCGCCCCCTCTTTGCCTCAGAGATGCGCCTTTCCTCATGCACTGATTCCCTCAGCCTCACTAGCCTCTCGCTCTGCGCTTGCATCTCACTAGTGTGTGCACTTTTACCCTTTGGTAACATTTTCTAATTCATTGGGTGACTTTAGGGTTCAAAATCCCGAATTTTCCTTTCATGCAAAAATCTTGTCATGTAAACTTTCATTAAAGAATGCATGCATGCAAAACTCGCATGCAACTAGTAAAAGTCTCAGAACTCGGTGGATGCTTCTACCATTGAAGCCATGCCGACTGGTAGAGTGTCTCACACACTACATCAATGCCTATACTGTCAATGTACCTTCATGCTAGGCATGAGCACATTACAAATCTCAACATGTTGGAGGGCCCATCTATGATTCTTCCAATGAGAGAATTCATTCACTCTTGGAGTCTTTATTTCAAACATATTTGATGGGACGTTCACCTTTGATGAGTTTTTTGGAGCATTTATTGAACTCTTATCTAGATGGATGTTGGATTTGCTTGACATGGTCAACCACTATTGTACTGTATCCATCTTGGAGATAATCTAGGATATTGCAAACCCTAGATATAGGAGGCTACCTGCTATTTTTGGAGATTTTACTTGGTCCACTTTATTGAGGAGTGCACCCTTGAGGATTATTTTATTGCTTTGTTTGAGGATGAACACGTGGAGGCATTTCTTTATCATTTCTTGGATGGTTTTACTTGGTCAACCACTTTGGAGAAGACAAATGGCATATCCTATTATTCTCATTTATTTGACTTATCTCATGGAGTTGTTTATGTGAGAGCATTATTGTAGTGTTTCCCTTGGTGAAAAGCATTGATATAGGAAAAGAAATGAGGACATGGATATAGGATATAGCATTGAAGAGCATTGTGAGGACATGGAGCTCAACTCTATTTAAAGAGTAGCTCTCTCCATTTATAGCTTATGGTTGGATTTGCTAGGAGTCTCTTTTCTAGGTGTTTCGTTGTATATCTCATTGGAAAGCTTAATGAAATATTGAAAGTATCATTTCTATCATATGTGAGGCTTAATGTTTTCATGTTCTCAGAATTTGTTGTTTAATTTTAGAAATCCCTTGTAAAGAATTTGTTGTGAAGCTGTTGTGATGTGACATTTTCCATTTGGATGGGTGCAATGTGAGGAGGTTCTCCCTCTTTTACTTGTTGCTGTTATATTTCTCAAGATATTAATTTTGCATGTATCAAATAGTTGTTGCTGAATTTAATATTTCATTGTAGGACAATACCTTCATAACATTATTTAAGACTGGCACTGGTAGGGCTCTCCAAGATCATATCTCTGGTGTGATTTCCAGCATTAGTAAGGCTGATTGTGGCATGCTGTTAGGAGCTCTTTCTCCCTTGATCATTCACAAAACTTCCTTTTTTAGATTGATACTTCTTGAATCCATTTTTCCCAAGATTTGATAGGCACTCGTCCCAGTTCCCCATCACCTCATCTTTTTTATTTTATTTTCCTATTCTACAATACATAGCCTTTTTAAAGCTACTCTTCATATTACCTTGAACCTCCACTTCTTAGCCTTAGCAACCCTAACTTATGAAATCCCCCTTTGTGCTGGAGGAGAGCGAGCCTAAAGTGAGGGGAAGAGATGTTGTGATGACAGTGGGCAGCCTTCCTGAGTTCCCCTATATTTGAACTTTGTGGCTGGGACATTTTACACTTCGAGTGCAGGTCTGGGAGATTATAAAACCAAACAAACTAAATGCCAAATCAGTTTACATCCGTCCATCATCATCCAAAAGTCCACCAGGAGGGATCCCTTCAATGAGAGTAGAACAATAAGAAGGGAGTGAAATTCAACTTGAAACCATGCCCAAAAAACCCTGGCAGTCTGATATTTCGGAAAAACATGCTGCAATGGCTTATCATTACCATTCAATGGACATGCTGAATTAATAATGCCAACTTTATGCAACCTGCCCTTGACAGCAGATCCTTGATGAAAGAATAGCCAACCGCAAAGTTTATGATTAAAGGAGTCATGAGCCTTCCAAATGGACTGACACCAGATCTCCAAGCCCTGATCATTTATTTGAGCGGGTACCTAGATCAGAGGAGTGCCTAACTAACTCATAAAAATCAATTAATTGTTTGGCAATAAAATATTGGATTTGGTATTACGTATGAACTAAATTCCCAGAAAATGTGTGTAATGGCTTTTGAGTGCACCTTTGGTTGCATTTGTAGTTTATCAGAGTACTATAATAAATTTATCTTGTCCTCCATTGCCGTTGTTCTATTATAAATGTGGATTTGAATTTGATACTATGTACGTATTTGAAGACTAGCGTTGCAGGCAGTACTTTAGATTTAGAATGGAGATGATGTTTGCTCTCCACAGTCAATGTTTTTGACATGCCTGTACATGCCAGTTCTACATATTTCTTTTGGTTATCCATGGTTTTTAACATTATTCCTTTCTTTCTCCAAAACCTTTGGATTTACTTGTAAAAGATAGGTGAAGTTGGGCTTATTGGAATTAGTGCAATTAAAGGTGATGTTTGCTTCTTGTTTGCACTTCAAGAGATATATGGATATGTTTTAATGTTCAAAAGATGGTTTCTTTTCGGTGACATTGTAGTGCCCTGGTGTACCTTTATTTTTCTTGTGTTTCATTTTTCCAGCTTTGTAAGGGATGCAACGATATTTGGAGAAATTTTAAAAAGTCACAAGAAGTTTGTTCTTAGGATTATAGTGATGTCATATAGTGCAAAAATTGTTTCTTGTAATAAGAAGTTGTAATTGTATTTTTAACAATCTAATGATTTCACCTTTTGACGTCTTTCAGGAAAAAGGTGCGGAGGGCAGTGGAGCAGCTGCTAGACTCCAAAGGAGGCTACTACTAGTGGAGGCGGAACGGAAGATAATGGAATACCAAGTGCTTATGGATCAACAGGTATATCTGAAATTGCAAAAAGCATATCTCTTTTCTAAACCGATATTTTTAATTCTGTGGTTGATATTCAGGAGGGAATCCTTAGCTTCAAGTTGCCAATAAACTTGGGTTCGGGGATGGGGATGGGAACGGGGATGGGGATGCCACTTTTTGAAACAGGGGACCTGGGTACATTGGGGGTACTGTAATCAAACACACACACACACACACACACACACACACACACACACACACACATATATATATATATATACANATACACATGAAATTCAAATCATTTTCACTGTACATATATATTCATGTGCATCCATATTAATCCAAATCATTATACATAAATATGCAGAGTTTCTCATATATATAGAAAGGGTGTATACAACAAAAAATCATCAAGTGCAATCCTTATCTGACCCAAAATACATGAACAAAGAAGCTCAAAATGGCCTGTAGAGTCCAGAAAACTTCATTCTACAACAAATAATTACATATCATCAAAATCATTGCCTGTATTGGGGTCCTATTCATCAATAACACCTTGTGCCCCCCTCATCTAGGCTTTAGCATTTGCCTCTACTAAAATCTCGAAGTTGATCCTACAAGAACATTAGTCAACACCCCACAATTTTGATGAAACTTTCTAATCCATGTGTTAAAATAAGGTCGAAAAAGCTTCCCATGCTTAATAAGTGATTTTGCTTGAGTGAAGGGTACATTTTTATTAAGGTCATGGTAACACCACCGACATCAAGGAAAGGTACATAGACAAGTTTATTGCTTGGGTAAATGCCAATCCCATACCCTCATACATGATAGAGTCTAGTGGAAACGCTGCAATCCTGAAATCCCTAAAACTGTTAAGTCTGTTGAAATCTAAATGGGATCTAAAATTCTACTTTTTGCTTATGAAGTCCGATGAGGTTGGAACCACTCTCAAACATCTTGAAACAATTAATGGTAATGTTAGCAATTTAAGTAAAATGATGTAAAATGAAAGATAAGAAGAATGCCACTTTTACTTAAAATTAATATTACCATTTAATGTTATTGACTTTAACAACACTTGTACAAAATCCGTTGGGTTTGTACCAAACTGGTCCCTAGGCGTCCCCAAAACAAGGGTAGCCAGGCCTTTCTACCATAAATGTCCCCCTGTTTCATGAAAAACGTCTTAAGTTCATGGGTGGAGTACCTGACTCAGTGGGGTACATCTGGGACGTCCCCGACCCCATACTGAGGACGTGGGATGCAAACCTGGTGTAGGGACGCGAACCCTACCCCTAGGTTTAGGTACTCATGCTACATAATATATATGTTTATAGTACCCTCGGTGTACCCAAGTCCCCTATTTCAAAAAAGTGGCGTTCCCTTCCCCATTTCCATCCCTAACCTAAGTTTTTGGGCAACTTAGCAAAATTCCCATTTCAAGTAATTAACTTCTAAAGAATACAATAATAAAAGGTGGTCAAAGCCACTTGCACAATGATGAGATACATGGGGTCCCTAACAAAGGGGGAATACTTTCAACAAGCAAGGAACAAATGGTTGTTGATGACGCCACATGATTTCCAAAGGCCCCTCTAAGAGAATGAAATGTTTACAAGACAAACTCCAAGCCCATTCCCAAGTGGGGTCTTCAACCCACCAAGTACGTCAAGCAACCAAAGATGCTCACATTAGCCTCGAAAGGCTTCCTTCAAGGTAACTTCTCCATCATGTGACATCAATAAAAGGGGTCGAAAAGCCACCAGATTGTTTTTCCACCAAGCAATGTCTTCAAGGGTTTCAAACCCTCAATGTTGTCCACTTGCCACCTTCAATGGATTCTTCAAGAAACTTCCCAACCACTATATGTCCATGTGTCAACCAATTCAAGGGGAACTAAAACCCTTCCAAGAAAACTCCTTAACAAGGAAAGGGGTGCTCCATGAAAATGTTTACCCACAAAGTAGAAAAGGTTGACCAAGGAACCAATCATGCCTATTTGTTAACCACATCAAGCCTCAAAAGAGTCGCTCCACCTCTTCATAAGCAATGAAACCCTCCAAGTAGCAACATGTTCCTCAAGGTCTATATATAGACACTCACCTATCATCATTCAAAGGCTAATAATAAAGTGTAGTTTGAACATTGCGTTGGGGTTTGAGGAATACGCTCTGCTAGGGATGCGACTTGAAAGCTGGAAGGGGAACCAAGGGATGAAAAAGGGTTTCCAAGGAGGCAGCTCCCTCAAACATGCTTAAATAGGTCTTTATATTCTGAGAATTGGTGGAACGAGAAACCCTAGATACGTTTACGTTACCGAATACATTTGGAACTCAATAACACACAACACAATATTATTATTAAACAATATGATACAACATTAGAATGAGGGTCTTTGCTTTTGTAAAGAGTCTGAGTGACCAAAAATTTAACACTAATATGACTAAAAACCTTAGATGCCTAAAACCCTAACATTTGATCTAAAATCACTAAGGTGACTTTATTACATTTGTAGTCTTATATGTTAACACCCCCCAATAAGGCGTACAATGTTGAAATCGAATGCATATACTGAAAAACACACAAACTAAAAACAAAACATCTGTTGGAAGCTTCCTCTTTGAATATAGTTCATCAACTAGGTTGAGCTCCATTAAGCTGCCTTGTAACCCTCAGAAGGGTGTAGTTCCTGAGTTGAATTCCCGAGTTTCTGGATTCCACTTCCCAAAACTATTGAATCGCGGATCTCCTGAAGTCAATTACCTGACATCAATCCACATGTATGTTGCATAACGTCAGTTGTAGACTGCAATCCATATGGATGTCCCAACCAATTAGGGATATTTCCCTTAATCCACAACTACTGAACTCTCTGGGAAACCATTCTCTTTAGAAGTTTTTAACTAATCCCTTTCCTGTCTTCAAAGTATGGCCCTCTTAAAACATGAAAGATTCATTTGTCTTTCCCTAGATAGCTAGATTTGTTCATACATGATTCATTTTTGCCGCAAATTGATAGAACACAATGAGGAAACCCAAGAAATGCACATCCATGCCACTAATCTGTCGAGGATCTTGCTAACGAAAAGTTTTCCACCCTAAGAAGACAAAAGCAACTGATGGATGTTGAAATCTATGCAATGAGCAATTTAAAAAAAACTACTAGGAATACACACGTTATAAATGCCTACAAGAAATCTCTGTCTATTCTTTAGTAAGGACAACATTGCGGTGGTTCTTTTTTGATAAACCTGGAAACACAAGTTATGTGACCGATCTTGACAGATTCCCTATGAATCACAACAACTGCATGGTTTAGTAAGATTTGATTCTTCCACATCATTTGCAAAAGAAATAATTAATTGTTGGAACATTACAATTGTATGAACTGTACGGATCGATTTGATGGATAAGAATCTGTACGCAAATTGAAATTGTGACTTGCATCTGTACAAACTGTAAAAAAATGTTATTCCAGTACAAACTATGAAAACATCGTGATTGCTGTACAGACAATGAAAACATTGTGATTGCTATATGGATAAAATAATGTAAAATGAAAACATGGGTTGCTCATTTCAATTTGGTGGTAGATGGTTACAGAAGGTGTTAGATTTTCTTATAAATTATAGCAATATATCTTAATTGCATTTATCAATAGGATCACTAGAAGATAGACAAAGCACAGAACAATAACACAAGTATTTTTCACCTGGGAAACCCAATTGGGAAAAACCCAGCAACCTTCGTCTAGAGATGATAATTCTGAGATCAGAGTACAATGAAGAAAGAAAAAGAAAAATATGGAAATGCCTTCCAAATATGAAACCCAAAAAATCACTCTACTTCTGAGCTATTGTGTAGCTGCTATCGTTCCCAGAAAACTGCGAACTGTTGTGTAGTTGTTGCGCTACTGTTGTGTGCTGAAATGAGGAGGGGCGCCTTCTATTTATACTTTTTTTCCACCCAAAAAATAACTGGGGCCGAATTCACTTGGGGGTGCAATAAATAATTTTATATTTTATTCTTTTGTTTATTCTTTTATTGCTAGCTTTTATCCCCAAGGATTACATTGTTCTTTCTAGGGTTTAGATGAATAATTACAACAAGTTCAACTCCTGAAGGAGGACAATAAGAATAGCTTCTGAAGTTGCACAAACTCCAACACTCCCTCTCAACAAGGAAGATATCCTTCGGTCTTCATCAACATCATCATCATCTGGGTTTCATCTGTACATCTATACTGTCTCCATCATCTCTAAATGTACTGAAGGTTGTCTTTATAAATTTGTTCTATCCGGATGTTCGAGAGAGAATCTTCTGCTACCTATATGTCCCTACTATCGATGGAATACTTCCATACCTGGCTAGAGATCTCGGATGAGCACACGTGCACGACCGTCTACTACATGTTCGTCTCATCTACCGATGGGGTACCCCCATACCTGGCTAAGAATCCTAGGATCTAATCAATCTCATCCTTTAATTAGATAGTTATGGTAGTTAGGATTAGGGTTTCAATAGATAAAGTATAAAAGAGTGTTTAGGGAAAAGAGAGTGACATTAAAAGAAGACAAGAGAGAAAGAGATAAATTAAACCTTGAAGGAGATTTCTGATTTGTGAGAGATTGATCATCAAGACTAATTGAAGGCACGATTCCCAAGAAATTCTTGTAGTATTCATTGGACCGTACAATCTTATTTCATGCCGTACAAGCATATAAATTGAGGTAGATTGCAGGCACAAATTTTTAGACAATTTTTTTTGCATTTAATGCTGGGCAGAATTCGTACTGTTCGTACCTAGCACAACTCTCGAGAAACCTGTTGTGTACAGTTTGCACGTGTGAGTTGATTGTGAGTATATTTGGCACATTTTGCATTGCAGATTTACAGATGAATGAGGTTTTATGAAATTGTTTTGGTGCTGTAGAAGAAATTCTGAGTTGTTGAATTTTTTATTTTATCTCTCATAAATAAAATTCTCTCTTTGGGTTTTCCTCTGGTGAGGGTTTTCCCTGGGCTTGGCCTTAAATTTCTGTGTTGTCACACTTGTCTTCAGATTGATTTTGAGTGCATTGGTGTTTATGCTTAAACTATCATATGAATTCATTTTATGAATTTTTAGTTAAGAAAAGTTATAAATCAGATTTGCAGCGAAAGTGTTGGATAAAAGCCCAATAAGAAGTTTTGCGGTTCTTTATCAAATTTCTTCAAAGCCAACACAAGGCTAACTGTACGTCAACAAGAGGTGTAACAACAAGGTGGGAAAAACAACCCTTCTAACCAGAAGTCAACAAAAGAGCTTACCACAAGGAGGGGAAAACAACCTTTATCTTTCTCTTTCAATGTATGTGCTCCACAACTGTTCCATCATCACCATATAAGGAAGTTTCACACTGGATGATGTGATCCTCTGGTCCTCCTAACTACTCCTTGTTAAAATTCCATATGCTAAACTAGATTATCAGCATTTAATTTCAATTTCATAACAAAAGCATATAAACAGGATCATTGAAAGAAACAGTATCACAAGAACAACATAGATTTATCATGGGAAAACCCTAAAGGGAAAAAACCAGCAAAAGCTTCCTCAATATAAATGCCCCAAAAAGATAAAAGGTAAAACCCAAAAAGACTGATCCTCCTCCTTCTCTAGCTACAACTATTTCTATCTCTCTCTTATGCGCTACACAAGTGAGTGTGAGTGTGTTCAAATGAGAAGCACCTCACCTCTATTTATATTCTTCCGTTCACTTAATATTAGACTTAGTTATGTAGGCTCGAGTAATCCTAATTCAGTTATGTAGGCTCAAGTAACCACAACTAGGGTACTAATGACCCGACTTACAACGGAGGGGACTTCCTCATGACTCTTATTAATTCTCCCGATTAGGTACATCGGGGTACAACGAAATACAAGTGATTCTCTCGATAGGAGCATCGAGGACCACAAGAATATATTTAGAATATTCTTCGAAGTTACAATAATTCAACACTCCTAGGGTCAAGTGCTAGTGACTCCATCAAGGGTTGGCCAATCCCTTGATGAAATAATCTAGATCAACCATCTCGAAGACCTGGGAGAGGAGGGATCGCACATCATCATCTTGGTTAATTGACCAAGTTCCTCCATTTTCAAAGAATGGCTCTCAGCCCTAGGCTGAGCTTCAGTCCCAGACTGAATTATGTTGATCAATCTCCTAGTCCCTGACCAGGTGCCCAGGAATGAGCTAGGGGCCCTAGATAACTGCTAGGGGCTTATCTATCTTGGTCCTAGACCATGCACCCTAGATAACTACTAGGGGTATACACTGCTTGGTCCTAGACCAAGAATCTCTCTCGTGTAACTGACCCGGAGACCCTTGTAATCATCTAGGGACTTTTGCCATGGCTCTGTAATGCTTGGTCCTAGACCAAGATCCCTAGATAACTACTAGAGGCCCTAGATACCTGCCAAGGACTTACACTTCCTGGTTAACTGACCAGGAATCCTAGTTAACTTACTAGGGTGCCATCCTCCTAGAGAATGGCTCTCACAGTTGCATTGTCTTTAACACTCCTAGAGAATGGCTATTAGAGTTGCATTGTCATGATCAACTGTCTTTAAGATTTCTGCATACTAAACTAGTGTCCTTTAGATCTAAGCATGCACCTCTTAAGTGAACATTATATCATTCTCAAGATCTCATGTATCATCACACATTGGTTAGTATAATTTTGTTGGGATCGTAACCCTAGATATGAGGATTTTAACACATATGGTCATGATTATTTCATACACAAATGAACTCTAATATAGCTACTCATGTAGCTAAACTTCTTTACTCTTGCATACTCTTATCACATTGTTCAATAAATCGCAAAACTATTTACACAATAAAAAGATCAAGCTAGAAGGTATCATGATCATGTAAACCCTTGATTACTAATGATGATGATGAGAAGACACACAAGTCAAGATCTAAACACCTGAAGAGTTAAGTAGGCTTGTTACTCACCACAGAAATACATACTTGAGTCAAACCTTCTAGGAATGCTAGTTATATTGAGATACCTCTTTAAGGGATCATCAAGTCCATAGTTTGCTAATTCCATCATCTCTTTTTTGATGTTACACCTAGGGCATAGACTAGCAACACCACTGGAGCTGTAATAAGCACATCCTTTATTTCCAGCCAATTAATACTATTATGTGGCCATCCAACTTAGTGCACCGATATCCAAATTTGAATAGTACTTTGTTCCTCTTGCGGCCAAATTAGATAATGTTCAAAATCTTACCTTAGGATCTATATAGGCTCAGTTAGGATACAAAACAGAGCTAGCTACAAACCCTAAGCTTTGATACCATGTTAAAATTAGGGTTTTAAAACAAAAAAATAACAAATAATGCAGAAATACACAAGGTACTACTAAAGTACACAAATCATGAACAGTAAGGCAGGAAAAGTAATAAATTAAACTAATTAACAAAAAAAATCAGATTTGATAAATTAGGTTAGGGTAGAGAACCTTCCTTATACTTGGAGTTACTTTCAGATTAGTTCTTGCCTCTCTGAGGCAAGTTATAAAATGGAACAAATCTGGACCTTACATGAGGGCATGGACATACCTGAGAGAGAGAGACAAGTAATGAAGAATACAGTTGGATAATTACAGCAGAAGGTACAATAACTTTATTTAGTGTATGACCTTGTTAAGGACAACCGAAAACATCAATAGAGACATACAACAAATGCTCACAGTGCAAACAAGCCCTTATCTAGTCAACGCTAGGCTAGAAGACCAAACGCAACCCCAGAAGGTCCTTAAACAACAAAAGGTTGCCACATACAACCCTCACAGTGGACAACAACCTCAAAACAGTGGACGACAGCCTCAAGGAACCTTAAAACAATCCACACATGGAGCGACAACCACAAGGAGGAACATGGCACCCTCAAAACAATCCACACAAGCAACGACAAATTCCACACAGGCAACGACACCCTCCATACAGGCAGTGGCACCCTCAAACAGGAAACAACACCTTCATTCAGGTAGCGACAGCCTCAAATAGGCAGCGACAGGCTTTAAACACCAAGCGACAGCCTTAAAAAGACTTTAACAATAGTATAGCAGCCACAGGAAGTTACGGTTCACATGTGATTGGAAGGAGGAGTGACTTGCTGCAAGGACCCTCAATGATGTGTAAAGGAATCCCTAAAACAAACTTCAAACAATAGACATGATCCACAACAAAGATCAAGGTCAACATTGAGTAAGGGCATCCCTAAAACAAGTAAATGCCCAAGCAAATAAATCCTTGAAACCCTTGACGTCACCCAAATGCAACAAAACCCTAAAGCAGTCATAGGCAATCAAAGCTCAAAATTCCTCTTCAAGATGTACTCATAGCGAAGGATTAGACTTGAATTTATAATCTCTCAAGGACCCCTAGAAGGTTCCACCTTCTATTTGGTCATTGACTTTAGGGTTACTCAAACAAGGTCAAGAAGTCCTACAATTTAAGATGTCTTAAGAGAGGGTTTTAGAAGACATGATGAAGGGTTAAGTTACCATACTCAGGGGGGCGCGCTAGCACAAAGGACCAACAACGGAGGGGTCAATACAAGACTAAGCCAACACACTGCTAACCACAAGTCAATAGGAGGTGTAACAACAAGGTGGGGAAAACAACCCTTCTAACCACAAGTCAACAAAAGAGCTTATCACAAGGAGGGGAAAACGACCTTTATCTTTCTCTCTCAATGTTTGTGATCCACAAGTGTTCCATACTATAACTAGAAGTCCATCGCCATATAAGGAAGGTTCACATTGGATGATGTGATCCTCTGGTCCTCTTAACTGCTCCTAGGGTCAACTGCTAGTGACTCCATATATATATATATATATATATATATATATATATATATATATATGTGTGTGTGTGTNAAATCTGTATCGGATCGGAAACCGGACTGGAACCGGAAAAAGGCCGGGAAAAAAACCGGTAGACTAAAAAATGCTTAAAATACTCATATTTTGTAAAAAAACATATATATTCATGTGCATACATATGAATCCAAACTATTAATACACAAATATGCAAAGTTTCTCATATATATAGCAAATACATGGGGCGCAACACATCTTTGAAGTTCTCAAATACATCAACAAAGAGGCTCTAAATGGCCTCTACAATCCAAAAAATAAGTATAGTAGTGTACTAATGAATAACTATAAACTGATAATATGAAAACTACGGCCTAATCATCCTCATCCTTATCGTCATCCTCATCCTTTTCCTCATCCTCTTCATCCTCAACCAGAGTGGGATTCTGAGCCCCACTATATTCCCCTGGCCCTGAAGGTAAAAACCTCTGGAAGTGGGTCCAAATCCAACAAAGAAAGGTCTTCATTTTCACTAGGGGCTTAGGGTTAGGTTCGATGCATTAGATTAGGGAATTTTAAGTTTTTTTTTTTTAATTTGAAATGTGTGCACCCAAGCACTGCTGTACGGCATAGTATGGATTGGACTGTTTCCATACGGAATCGGTCAAAACCAGCCGGTTCCACGGTTTTGGGCCTGTTCCGTACGGAACCAGCTGGTTCACTGGTGGTTCAAGCTCAAATTCCGGGTCAAGCGGTTTTGGACCCAGACCAGTTGTAATTCATATCTTCTCAGGAAATATTCAGAATTACATGTTGAGGATTTGAGCATTTAACGATTACCTCTATGTTTTGTTTCTGTTGTTTGTTGCTGTTAGTAACTATTAGTTTTTCATATTTTCAAAAGACAAAAAAATCAAACTCTAAATTTGGCTCACAACATTCATGGTAACAATTTGGAGTCCTAATAACTCATTGAAAAGAAAATGTTGATGTTATTCGTAATTTTCTCCCTTACTTGCCAATTTTGTAAACTTGAGTTAGTTAATTTTTTTTATTTTTTTATTTTTTTTATTTTTACAGAAGCAGATATTTTTGTTTCAAAAATTGGATGTGGCCGAATTGTCCAGCAAGATAATACAAAATTTATAGTAGCGGTCTGTCTTGAGCACTGCAAAAATTCTTAAAATTCAAAACTACTGCCTATTGGCTGTGCTAGCCTTTATTTTTAAGGATACCATTATCTATTCAACTAGCATATTGCCAAACTAACTGGCTTAACAGACACAAGTTTACAAACATTACAATATCCATATTTCAATACAGATTATGCCCACTAAGGGATTCCTGCTTGCAACCAACCTTGGATCACTAGTTGAGTGGAGCCTTCATCTTTTCTGGATCTGGTTCTTATTGCATTGTATCCTCCACTTTTGCGATTACATAATCAAACTCGAATGGTCCCATAGAAAGATTAGGTGGAGCCACTGACTACTTAAACCCAACAACAGATTTGTTCTCGTTTTCGAGCTTCACAATTTTTTCTTGCAGCATATGCACTTTCTCTTCCATTAATTCAAATCTCTGACTGTTATTTTCCATGAAAATTCCAAACTGCATTTGCTTATTTTTGAGAGATTCTACCTTCAAAATAGAACCTATTATCTGCCTGCGCATCACCTAATCTTCCATTGAATATCTTCTTTCCCTATCTTTCCTCCATCCCTTCCATTTCTGAGCAGAGTGATCAATTATTAAATAGTCCTGGACTTCACCCGCATACCTCTCATATCTCCTTATTCCTCTATACGAGTCAGAGTTCTCACAAACTGCACACCGTTCAGATTGTGAGTGAGTGTTGGCCATTGCTTTGAACCCAAGCTAGACCTTCCAACCAGCTTACAGAGAAATCACACTGGACAAATTTCAGTCCAAAAGTTGAGCTAGAGTGCTACACCTCCAGTACTCTCCCACTCGGAGATCAGATTGCAAATAGGAGTAAAATCCATAATACAAAGCACTTTCCAAAGAACTTGACTCATAATACCACATGAATTCGGCCATTACATCCTTGCAGAGTTGAAAAATGAGACCTGTGATGGAATATGTGGATGTACATGATGAAGAGGAGACTTGAATGTCCATTTCCTTGCCTTCTTTGTTAAGTGCCACTTGTCCCTTGCATACAAATGCATCTTCTTTAGAACTGGGTTTAACGCATGTGTCATGAGAGGTGGGCTTCGAATGAATTCCCCCCTCCCCCAATTTATCCTAACAATTCCCATTTTAATGTTAGCTCCCTCATTTGCTTGCCTATTCACAGAGGAGGTATGGAGTCTCAAGACCTAGAAATAGTCCTTGGATTCAAATATTTTCGCCAGTGTTTGAATTCTATTGACTAAGCTGCTCGACTGAATATCTTGAATTGTTTGATAATGCATAAGATGTATTATCAGTATCACTATAGAATCCCTGACCTCCGTGAGTTGCTTAATCTTGTATTTTGTTAGGAACAAGAATGAGCCCCCCTGCACTTACCACTTCTATAATTAAGTTTTAGAGGCCATATTATTATTAGTTTCCACTAGTTGATTTAACAACTTTCAGCTATTCAAATAGATGTTAAAATATTTGAATTGCATGCACTTATGAGTTGGTTTCTTCATGGATGTTTGGTAGTCAGTATGTACATTCTATAGCTTTTCTTCATGTTGCCTTCCATGCTAGTGTATAATCATACAAAGAAATAGGGTCCCACACAATCATATTCTGCACCGACATACAGATGGTTAGTAGGTAGCTGAATGCGTTTAAAGTCTTTTTTTCATAGTATTGCAACAATTATGAATCTACATCGGATGAATCAGTCATTCTGAAAATGCATACAGCTTATAATGCGTGAGCAGATATGAAAGTCTAACGTGCATAAAGGAAGGAAATGGTGCAGGTCTAATGGGTAAGAATAAGTGTATAAGTCAGCATTAAATAGAAAATAGGAGAGTCAACATTTATTTAGAGGTTTTGTATTCAAATGGAATTGAATTCAAATATGATCTAGAGTTTCTTATTTATACTCTGAATTTTCCTTGATTTGTGCTATGTGGCCTGGGAATCTTTTTTATTGCCAGTTCTTGTAATACTTCAGAGAAATTGTTCATGCCATCACAATATTTATTGTGTTTCTCTAACAAGTTTCCAAGATACTAAAACCCAACATAAAACCTTGTTCATATATTTTTTGAAACATTCTCTAATTTGGGAGTTGCTTCAATAATATTTGGCTTCCTAAAGAAACTTCCCATCTTTTTGTTTTGCAAAACAAAAAGATGGGAAGCTATAAATCCATCCAATAAATGACAAAGGAAATTTTGATTGTTGTTTACCAAAGGTTTCTAGCATGCTGTAGGAACTGATATAAGCCATGAACTTCAACTTCTTCTCTTGCATAAGCTATCCTTGGTTGTCTTGCATTTTCAATTTATCATATGCAATATCTGCATTATGGTATACTGTTGCAAACTTCACTTCATATAAATTTCATGTCAGTTCATGCCTTGAAGTCTATGCCGAGGTTAATGAAAAGTTATATGAAGTCATTAGTACTTTAACCTATCCATGGATAGTGACACTATGTTGGGCCCTTTATTTTTTTTGAAATAATTAGTGATGGATGGACATGACACTAGATGCAGGAGAAAAATGCTTTGTGGACTTTTGGAATGATACTTTATACACTTGACCGCTTGTATAAGGCCACAGAAAGGCATGCAAGTGCAACTGGTGAATGGCAAAGGTTTGTATCATATTTCTGTTTTCTCGTTGGGACTTTAAGTATTTCATACTTCATATTTAGTTCTAAATTGTCATTGAAAGTGGTAGGAACTCTATGAGAGAACTTGTTAATTGTTTAGTGAGTTACCTGATCATCTCTGTTTCCTTGCAGTTTGCGTGCAGATATTCTTGATCTGGCAAATCCAAGGCTTGCTATGCACTATAAGCTTGCAATCACAGCCCGAATGGCACGTGCATATGACTGCCTTCTTCCTTTGTCAAGAAGATTGCTATGATGTGTTCTGTAGAGAGCAATTATGCTTCAATTTTATTGTTCATCATTATCAATTTTGATCCTTCATGAAGTTATTACCAATAATGGTTACAAATTTTTTGGTCATTATGGTGGCTTGTTTTCTGCGCTTTTTGACACAAGTGGAGCATCCTTGTGATTGCCACTTATCTGATATTCTGATATGCATGAAAATGTCTGTTTTCTGTTGATGAGCAGTAAAATCTCCATGGTATGGTCAATGTTAAATGGCTGAGCTACATGACCATTAAGTCTGCCTCTAGGTATATCATTTTGTTATTTCCAATGAAGATTTCTTGGAGCTGTTTGCTTTGCTGGCTTATGTCCCATTCAATTGGCTTGCAATATCTCTGAATATAAGCTATTCTAATAACTTAAACATAACAATGCTTTTGCAAGGGGAATGGTAGATGAACCAGCACTGAAAAGATTAACTGGGTTTCAAATGATTTTTAATGGCGTCTCTAGGAAAAAACATTTAAAATACCATTTTATGATGTATTTAAGATTAAAAAGTAAACATAATAACTGGGCTTGAAATGTTTTTTGTATCATATCTAGGAAAATACATTTAAAATACCATTATATGTTATATTTAAGATTAAACATTGAGCAGAGATTTATATAACATGGACAATGTGATGTCAATACTCACTGGCTCAAAAATTTACAAAACTAGTACTAGTCATTGTCGATAAATTCTTGATGTATAGCTAAAGGTTGCTAGTCTTTTAGGTTCAAATCCCTATTCCATGATGGACAATACTCCATATGCATTTTAGAGCATTTTCCCACCAAGTGAATCCTCCATGTGGCCTTCATGAAGTGCATCCACCATCCAAGCAAGAGATATCCAATGCCCAAGGGAAGAACACAAAACCGACAATCAACTGAGGTTAAGCATCAACTAAGCAAGCTATCTCAAGTGTGCATATCCATCAAAGACCATCTCTCATGCTACAATCCATCTCGGACCATCCAAGGGATGTACAAACACCATGTACCCCAAACTCACAAAACACCCATTAACATTGTGTAAATACTTTTAGAGTAACCTAAAAATGTAACACTCCCTATTTATGAGGAAAGTGTTTACACCAACTCTTGTCGACTTCGTGCACAACTCCATTACATCCGCTATCTGTAGATCAACCATTGTCATCAATAACAAGACTATTAACCATGCCATCACAACATCTTGATCCTCTAATGAACAATGACCACTTGTGAATATAAAGGAATATCTCCCTAGACAAACAACCAATTGCCAACCTCTATCAATGTCATCATCATGGGTCACCATCAAATAAAAACACATCATGAACTCTTTAGGACATCCTACAAGGACAACAACATCTCTACACAAGATCAAGTCGATTTTGAAGACAAAACTTGTGTTATAGTCATCAAACTAGGCAAGGTCGTTATTAACTTATCATCATGAGAATCTCTCTAATGCACCTCAAATCCTTTGGCAACTGGACTATTCTGAACTAGGTTAACTACCTCATCTCGAGAAAAATTTCAAGTGAGAGCATTAAGAGAAACTCTCTTTGGATGAGAGAATCTAAAATCTCTGGTTTAGATTCTATAATCTAGAATCACATCTTTCCAATGAATAACTAGAAGGCTCATGAATGAAGTCAATCTCATCATCACACTGCTCTTCCTTTGTAGAACTTGAAGTCACATGGATGGAAGAAATCGATGTTACCTGATTAGCACAACTCAATCCTACATGTTAAAGATTAGGGTTAGGTTAGGGTTCGATATAAGCAAATCACCTTTTTATACTTTAATTCATAAACAAGAAGGTTAGATCCATAATAATACTGTTGCAATAACTTCAAACATAATTTTCATCTCTTTCAACTTTAACACTTAGTGGGTCAATGCGTTAAAGTTGGTCCTTGAGATGATTTACCAAATGCCATGTACAGTAACAATATTATAACTAATAAAATAATAATAATGTGCAGGAAACAACAGTGAAGAGTAGTAATAATACTAATATGGGATTGTTTTAGATCAGCCTTATACTCGAACACTTTTAGGCTATGATCTTGTCATCGAAGGGACAAGTCACCTAGGTAAACAAATGACGTACATTGAGAGAGAGATGGTTAAAACAAAAGGAGAGAAACCTCAGATTCTTAGTCAACAGGAAGAGAAATTTCGATCCAATATTCAGGCTTTAGCAGTACAGTCACATTGACAAAAGACACACAATTATGCTAGGTAAGAATATTGTCATGATGAGTTGTGACACACAGTCAAGGATACAATCACACTGGGTAGCGTCAATCAGTCATGTTGGAAGGAGAGAAGCCATCACGCTGACCAATGACCCATAGTCACGCTGACAAGAGAATACACTCACACTGAGGGAGATAACAATCACGACGAAGGGAGAGTGACGTTGAGTAGCGATACACACAATCACGTTGAAGGGAAAGCCACGCTAGTGTAGAGACCGTAGTCACGTAGGTGCTGAAAAAAACAGTCACGCTAAGCAGAGGACGCATAGTCAAGCTGGTGAGCATAGACACGGTCATGCTAGGCAGGAGAGCATAATCACACCGGTGACATAGACATGCGATCATGTCAGTGCAAGTCACGTGGAGTAGCAACACACAGTCACATGGATCAGGGAGAGACAAACGATCACGTGGAGCAGCAAGTAAGCACAGTCATGTTGAGTGAAGGACTCAATCATGATGAGCAGCAGGAGACACGGTCACAGTGGGAAGCAAGAGGAGACAGTTACGATATGCAAGATGACGAGACACAGTCACGCTGAACAATCACATAGGAACTACGACACAAACACGTTGAGGCAAAGAACCCAGTCACACTAATAGAGAAACCAAACAAAAATTAAATTTGGATACCACGATTAAATCAAGACCTTTAAATTTATAATCTTGACAATCCTTAAGATAGGGTATCAAAAGGTCCAATGGTAAACATTAGGTAAAAAATGGTACAAAACAAATATCATAAACAATGGTCCAAAGGTCTAATAATAAAACCATAAAAAATAAAATGATAAAGTAAAATAAAGTGGTCTAATGGTTTTATAAAATAAAATTGACTTAGGATAGTGTACCAATAGTCCAAAGATAAAACCATAAGGTAAAAGTAATCATAACAAAGGTACACATAATAAGAGTGCTGGGACCAAGATAAAGGACCGTAAGTCAACCAAGGAATTTAAGACAACCCTCATACTCACAAGTCCAAGGTGCACCATAAAGGTGGACAAACAAACTTTGTTTTACCCAAAGGACCAACAAGACCAAGGACTTTAAACTTTTCTCTCTCTCAAGGAACATTGTTTCATATATTTTATCATCACTGTATAAGGGGAAGATCTAAACTGGATGATGTGATCCTCTAGTCCTCCATACTGCTCCTAAGGGTTAGTTGCTAATGACATCATGAAGGGGTGGCTAGTCCCCTGAGAAACAACCTAGCAATAACCGATTAAGAGAGATGACATAACACATCATCATCTTGGCCAACTTGACCAAGATCTACATGGTTAATTGACCAGGAGTGCTCAAGCAGGAATTGCTTGGTCCTAGACCAAGAATCTCCCTAGTTCCAGACCACGAAGCCTTTGTCTCAACCTGCAGAATCTGCTTGGACCTCGTGTCCAAGAAATTGTTTGGTCCCAGAATAGAATACCCTAGAGACATATAGGGTCCCTAACCATATGTTAGGGGCTTTTCCATGGCATCATCTTGCTTGGTCCTAGACCAAGAACTCCAGGAGACCATTGGGGACCCTAGGGTACCTTCTAGGGTCTTAATATGCTCTAGTTAACTGACTACGATACCATCCTCCTTGAGAAGGTGTCTCACAGCTGTAAACATTTTGGTAACTAACCAAGTGTCTCCATTCTTAAAGAATTGATCTCAGCCCCAGGCTGAGCTCCAGTTCCAGACTGAATTAAGTTGATCAACTCCTAGTAATTGACCATGTTACTCCATTCTCTTGTAGAATGGTTCTCGATGGTGCTCTATCTTTAACACTCCCTCTCAACAATAGAGGCATTCTCAACAACACTAGGCTTATCTTGGAAGTACTTAGACTTTGACAGAGGCTTGGTCAACACATCAGTAAGCTGTCTACTTGATAGAGCATATTGGACCATGTCCCAGACATGGTGATACTTCCTCTTGATGTGTTCCTACCTAACATAGGGAACATTATTTTCTGAGAGCTCCAAACATCTCTAACTATCAGCAAGAAGCCTGATCTTTTATAGATCCACTTGGAATGTGTAACTGACTTCCCTTGTTAGGTAAGAACCACTTTTCATGTCATTTAACATCTTCCAAACCTGATGTTTGGATGCCTCCTCATAATTGGAGGTTTCTAAAACAGTGATGTGGCTCATCTGAGATTCAAATCATGAAACCTTTCAATAGGTTTCTCAAAGAGATCAACTGAGGACTCCCTAAACTCCTTCCTATGGTCATTCAAGGGAGATGGCTCATGGACTGGGCTTACTTCTATGTCTATATCACTGGAGAGGAATCTCTGAAATTTTTTTCCAAGGGAGATCACAACTTTTCTTTGCAATCCCATCCTGCTGGGGATTGAGGAGCACATTTGGCTCCCTCTTGATCTCTGAACTTACTAGTTGCTCCATTCTATCAATAAGAAAAGCCTAGCAGCTTCTCTGGGAGGATGAACATAACTAATCTTGCATCTTGTGGAGCCTCTTGCTCCCTTGTACCTAAGCACTCAGCGCCCTCTTGAGTTGTACAATTAATTCTAAGCATTACTTGTCGCATCATCCTCATCTATAAGTTGAGTTTGATTATCATCCATAGTCAATATCAATTTCACATAAGGCCTTATCATATATGTACAAAGCAACTATCTCAATGTCGTCAAGAGCATATCCACATGTCATGACAATACAAAGAATCAACATAAGTTGTGATGGAAAGTCTTTCCTCTTTATATCTACCCTTATGCAGAAATTACATTGTGCATCTCATTGAACATGCACCTTTAAAGGTGTCAACATCATATCATCTTCATGCAAATGCATTAGCACAATCTAGGTTAGATCAAAATCTTAGACATAAGCTCTAAGCTTCTTTGCAATTGCAACTTCATACTATATTGATCGTTGCATCACAAACAATCATTCTAGATCGATGTCCTTTAAACCCGAGCATGCACTTCTTAAATAATATCATTCTCATGCATCATCACACTTGCTAGTACAACATAATCGAAGATAGTTATATGATCATGATCATGAACTCTAACTTCCTTGTACGAACAATTCTTGATCACATCCATCAATGAGTCATCAAACTCTTTTGCACAAACAACGATCAACTATAAGGTATCATAATTAAGTAAGCTATCTTACTTATCATTTGCATACCTCTTCAGTGGGTCATCATGTTCACAATCTATCAAATCCAACACTTGTCAGTACCACTGATACAAGTCTTTGTTTAGTTGTCATTGATGTAGTCAATTAGTGAGGACAACCAATTGTGTAAGTATTAAATCTTTTACCGTCTTTATCACTTTGATGGTTAATGAACTCCTACAACCAAGATTTATAAAGTTCAAAACCCTATTGTTACTTTGGCAATACTGAAACCCTTATCTTAGGATCATTGTAGACTCTGTTAGCCTACAAAATATAGTTAGCTATATTAGGTTAGGGTTTGATATAAGAAATTAACCTTTTTATACTTTAATTCATAAGCAGAACATAGTTAGATCCAAAACAATATTGTGGCAATAACTTCAAACATAATTTTCATCTCTTTCAACTTTAACACTCCACTGGTCATTGTGTTAAAGCTGGTCCTTGAGATGATTTACCAAATGCCAAGTACAGTAACAATATTACAACTGATAAAACAATAACAATGTGTAGGAAACAACAATAAAGAGTAGTAATAATACTAATATATGATTGTTTTAGATTAGAGCTTTATACTTTTAGGCTTTGATCTTGTCACCGAAGGGACAAGTCACCTAGGTAAACAAATGACATACCTTGAGAGAGAGAGGGTTAAAGCAGAAGGATACAAACCTCACATTCTTAGTCAACATGAAGAGAAACTTCAATCCAATATTCAGGCTTTAGCAATACATTCACATTGACAAAAGACACAGTTACACTGGGTAAGAATATTGGCACGCTGAGCTATGACACATAGACAGGGATGTTGGAAGGGATATAGTCACACTGGGTAGCGACAATCAGTCACGCTGGAAGGAGACAAGCCATCACGTCGAGCAGTGACCCATAGTCACGCTAACAAGATAATAAACTCGCGCTGATGGAGATAATAGTCACGATGAAGGGAGAGTCACGCTGAGCAATGATACACACAATCACGCTAAAGGAGACAATCGTCACGTTGAAGGGAGATTCACACTAGGGAAGAGATTTAGTCACATTAGGGTAGAGACCACAGTCACGTTGGTGCAGAAAAAACAGTCACGCTAAGCGGAGGACCCATAGTCACGCTAGGCAGGAGAGCACAATCACGCTGGTGACAGAGACATGCGGTCATGCTGGTGCAAGTCATGTGGAGCAACAACACAGTCACATGGATTAGGGAGAGACGCGGTCACGGTGAGGCAAGTCACATGGAACTGCATGTAAGCACAATCATGTTGAGTGGAGGAATCACACAAAGTGAAGGACTCAATCACGATGAGTAGTAGGAGGCACAGTCATGCTGGGAAGCAAGAGGAGACACGGTCACGATAGGTAGCATGAGAAGACATGGTCACGCTGAGGCAAAGAACCCAGTCACACTAGCAGAGGAACTAAACAAGGAATTAGATCTAGATACCACGATTAAATCAAGACCTTTTAAATTTATAATCTTGGCAATCCTTAAGATGGGGTATCAAAAGGCCCATTGGTAAACATAAAGTAAAAAATGGTACAAAACAAAAATCATAAACAATGGTCCAAAGGTCTAATAATAAAACCATAAAAATAAAATCATAAAATAAAATAAAGTGGTCCAATGGTTTTATAAAATAAAACCATAAAATAAAATTGACTAAGGATAGTGTACCAATAGTCCAAAAATAAAACCATAAGGTAAAATTCATCATAACAAAGGTACACATAATAAGAGTACTAGGACCAAGTAAGATAAAGCATCAAAAGTCAACCGAGGAAGGTAAGACAACCCTCGTACTCACAAGTCCAAGGTGTACCATAATTGACAAACAAACCTCGTTTTACCCAAAGGACCAACAAGACCAAGGACTTTAAATTTCTCTCTCTCTCAAGGTACATTATTTCATATATTATATCATCACTTATAAGGGGAAGATCCAAAGTGGATGATGTGATCATCTAGTCCTCAATACCGCTCCTAAGGGTTAGTTTCTAGTGACATCACCAAGGGGTGGTTAGCCCCTTGAGAAACAACCTAGCAATAACCGATTATGAGAGGGGACATCACACATAATCATCTCGGTCAACTTGACCAAGATCCACTTGGTTAACTAACCAGGAGTGCTCCTGCTGGAACTTCTTGGTCCTAGAATAAGGATCTTCCTGGTCTGAGACCAGGAAGTCTCTGTCTCAACCTACAGAATCTGCTTGGACCTCATGTCCAAGAAAATGTCTGGTCCCAGACCAGAATACCCTAGAGACATATAGGGGCCTTAACCATATGTTAGGGACTTTTCCATTGCATTAACCTGCTTGGTGCCAGACCAAGAGCCCCAAGAGACTATTCGGGGCCCTAGGGTACCTTTTAGGTTCTTACTCTACCCTAGTTAACTGACTAGGGTACCATCCTCCCTGAGAATGGTTCTCGCGGCTGCAAACATCTTGGTCACTGACCAAGTGCCTCAATTCTTAAAGAATGGCTCTTAGCCCCAAGATGAGCTTCAGTCCCAGACTGAATTAAGTTGATCAACTCCTGGTAACTGACCATGTGCCTCCATTCTCTCGTAGAATGGCTCTCGATGCTGCTCTATCTTTAACACTACATGCTCTTGAGCCCCAAGATCAACAATCTCCACATTCTCCTTGATCATGGGAGAGATTTGCACACTAAAAGATCTCACAATTTGAGTGCAAGGGTCAAAACTTGGCTCGACACATTTCTTTTGAGAAATAGAAGGTCCTACGAACATCTTGCTGGAATGTATGAATGCCATAAGATCAATAACCTAAGAAAGCTACCCTCTCTCACCCCTTTAGCCAAAGTACTCATACTTGTTAGACTACAATCATTAATGGTGCACTGCTATCCCTCAAAGGAAACTCTTCAATGTATATCTACCATATAAGAAATTGAAAGGAGGTTTTTCCTCAAACTCAAAATAAATAAAATGCTACTCATCTCTACAACATCACTCAAATGCATTTGGAATGAAATAGAGCCGACACCTTTTACATGGTAAATGACATCATCACCAAGTCTTGTAGTGATGCCTTCCTTTTGCTATTGAATCCAATTGAATAATGACTTGTCATATGTCATGTGTCTTGAAGCTACACTCCATATACCAACAAACACTAGACACTCTGTTGGTAGATTAATAAGAAGTCGTGTAAAAGATAGTCTCTAATTGGGAGTTCATCTCCTCTAATCTTATTAGAGTCCTTGTTGCAATCTGCTTCACATCTCCTCTTTACTGGACATTGTCTTGCATACTGTCTCATTTCATCACATTAAAAAGTGACATAATTTTGGTCCTTATTCCTTGTATATGTTCCATCTTTCTTCTTGAATCCTTTCTTGCTTTCTTCATCACCTTCCTGATGAGACCATTAACATGTACTTCCACTTGTTTCTTTGGACAACACTATAGTTTGATTTCCTCTTACATAAGATATACCCAAATATTTGGGAAATTTGATATATTTTCTCAAACAAAAATACCTTATACAAAAGGTGCATAGGAAGGAGCAAGCGGTTTATTGATGCCAACTTTTCATCATCAACCTTAGTTGCAATGACAACGAATTAATCCTTTAATTCACTAATCTTGGTATAAAAACTCACCATAGCATTTGCCTTTCCCATGCAAATCATTGAGGGTTTGTTCCCTAAGAGCATTTGTCTAGAAGCATAAGAATTTTGAAATAACTTGACCAAAGCATCCAACATTTTCTTATTGACTTCTTATTAGTAGTGTGAGATGAATCCATCCTTCATAGAATCAAGAATGATGCTCTTCACTTTGTATTCTTTATTTCGATGAACAATCATGTTGGATTAGTAGGTTTTGGAATGTCATGAACATGCTCCCAAATATTAGCCCCTTCCATAAGGATTTGAAGCCTAAGTTTCCAAGGAACAAAATTTGAAGTTTCATCCATCTTTCACACCCTCTTAGATTAAGAGTAACTTTACACATCCTGAAAATGGCTCAAGTGCCAAAAAATCAACAATCTATGAAAGAGAAAAAACAACTCTTCCGAGGAAAAATGTACTTATGTTAAGCAACCTAAGGTTTCACACCCAATGTGTAGTGATCCTTAACCTATAAATTGGATCACAACAAATAGACAAAACCTTTATACTTCATAAATAACCAAAATATATTTACCATAAGAAAAACACCAAGATATAAACCTTTAAGGTAGGGAAACACCATCAAATACTCTTTAAAGAATGAATTACTTTATAAGCCATGCTTGCTACAATGCAATTCATCACACATACATGATAATCCTGTGTATTTATACTTTATCATGAGTATTCCTAAGGGTTCATTATTATATTGTTTCTTTAAAATAACCTATTGGATCTATTCCATTATTTATGACCACATTACATGATATATCCCCCTCTGGTACCTCCTTAGGCACCACACATTATCCTCCCTTGGATATATTATATTCCACCCCGTTGTGACACGTTTTTCCCTTGAAACATGAGTTGAGGCCATATAATAGATCTACTAAAAATAATAGTCCACTAGTACCAAGCATGAGCATCCATCCATTCAAGTGAAATGTGGATACATGGTTTAACTGCTTCCTTGCCACTTTGATCTTGATTCTAATTCCTTTGGTTCCATGTGTTACTATATTACATTGGTGTTTTCATGTATTGTTTTTATTTCTCCAAATGCCTCCATACTAGGTGCCCTTTTGGTTGCATGTTGGTCCATAGTAAGTTCGTTGATGCTCATGACCTTTCTTTGATGAATGTTGTTTCTCATGGTGGTGTGGGTGTCGACAGACTACAACCTTAGCTATTTGTTCTTCTTTCTTTGAATCTTGAACTTGTTTCTCTTTGAGGTCATGTAGCTCCTTCCATATTTTTTTCTTGTTCCTTTTTGAGGAATTTCTTCATGTGCTTCTATATCTCTTTTCTTCTTCTTTTGATTCAACCTTGGACTATGCACTTGTCATGTTTGTAGAAACTTCAACTATTTTATTGGACTATGCACTTGTCTTTATGTGCCCCCTTGAGCTGTTTTTTTTCAGTGACATAAATATCATGTGAGGTGAGGTGATTTTCTTCTTCTTGTACCAAAGCTTCAAAAACGTTTTTTGCACAATAATATTAATTGTACCAATTGAGTCCATTTTATGACATCCTAAAAGAATATCCACATTATACATATCTATCACTTAAAAATACGAAATGTAAAACATATTTATCCATGGTAACCTTCAAATGTTTAAAACTTGAATATTCTCACCATTAACATGTGGGCTTTGAATATACTTTGTAGGAAATTGCAATCTTTTTGCCAAATCAAGATTGATAAAATTATGTTTTCTACTAGGGTTTATAAAAACAATGAGTTGTTAAATACATCCATGAACACCTAAAAGGAAGCTGTCACTTGAAAGCAAATCCTTAATGCTTTCTCTATCATTGTTCACAATTGTAGGACACCTATCAAAAACTACCTTTTTGGTTTCTTCATTTGAAGGTCTCTACGTCTTGTCCTTGTCAAGTGACTTCCACTTGTATTCCTTCTTCAATTGATGAGACCACCTATTTAAAAAATCTTTTTTATATTCTATATCAGGAAAACTCAATAGTGCATCAGGGTCAATTGCCTTGAACCATATGGAACCAACCTCCATTAAATTAAAATATGATTAATGTCTCCAAGTAAAGAGTTTTGGTCACCCAATAATATATGAATTCTTCAATGCTAATACCATTAAAGTTTCCTGTAAAAACAACTTGCTTTCTAACTCCAAAAATAATGCTAGGATTTTGAAGAAAATCACTTTTGTTAGATTGTGTAGCTTGGAGGTACTTCTGCACTTAGGAACATAAGTGTAGAAGTTCGAGCAAGGTGTCTCACTCTAAGTGACATAAAGTGACTTCATGGTGTGTTTCTATAAAGTGACCTTCTAAAGTTCCTTTATAAAGTTAAGTTGAGTAGTACTTTATAGAGTTTAGTTGTACTTTTTATTATTTTGGGGTTAAATGACTTTTTGAGAGAAAAATGTTTTTTTTATAGCTTCATGACTTAAGTGACTTAAGTCACGTGAACTTGAGATTAAATCATAACCGTTGATTGTGGTGGGCAAGATTCGATCTTAACTGTAGAAGATGAAAATTTAGGTCATCTATCCTAAAATTAAAAATAAAAAGAAGCTTGAGTGAGACTCATTGGCATACTTTCCACAAGAGAGTTTTGAAGAGATTCTGTAAGAGGCACAAGTTTCAAGAGAGAGAGAGATTTTGAGTTGGAAAAAGAGAGTAGGGGAAATAAGAGGACGAGGGCACATTTTTCAAGGAGGCGCACATTCTAATAACAAGAGAGGGCACACATTCCAGGGTTGAAGTCTACATTTATTATTGTTCTTACAACAAACTGACGAGGGTGTTGTCATCAATGACAAAGGTTAAACTGATGATATGGCAATGACAAAGGTCAACTTGATGATGGCAAGCATGGCAAGCAAGGCCAACTGTACCCAGAAGCTTGGATCTTGAAGTTGCCACCTTACTGAAGACATTAAAGACCCTGAAGATGGTCCTGAAGCCTTGGTAGACGATGGAGAAGCCCTAGATGGCTTGGAGAAGCATTAATGACCCATTCTGTGGTCATTTATGCTATGATGGTGTCATGGTACCCCAAGAGAAGACCTAGCTATCTCACAAGTAATATCATGTTGGATCTTGACCCTTGGGGGTCTCCTAGTGTGGTTGAGGTGGTTAAAGAAGCCTATGAAGCCCCTTGATTTATGAAGAAGCCCATGAAGACTTGGAACCCCTGATAAAGACCTTGATGCCATTGCAAAGATCATGAAGCCCATTGCTTGCACTTGATATGGTTAGATGGCACGATGAAGGCACCCACACACATGTGATGACACTTGGACACTTGCTTGCATGTTATGGGTTGATATGGTGTTAAGAATGTGGTGGACACACTTGACGATGACCTTGATAAAGGCTTGATAAGGTCATGGAGTCCTTGGAGGTGGGAATATGACCTTCTTGTATATGGTCCATTGTCCTTGGTTCCTTGATGAAGTCTAGTGGCTTGATGCAACCTTTGATGGTAAGATGGAGGACACCCTTTCTTACGATGACATACAACTAATCCTAATATTGATCATTCTTGAAGATGACTTTAAATGAAAGGGTTGACCTTTGAAGAATGTGTAACATAATTCAATTCAAATTAAAATACTAAATAAAACAACTTACCCCACACCATCCCTTGAAGTTCGCTCAGAAAGGAAACAAACATAAATAAATAAAAATTACATAAATGACAAGTCGACTCAAAATGAATTTTTTTTTTTGGAAACTAGTATAAATACCCTGTCGAAAGTTCATTTTGTAAGGGTGAAAATTTGGGAGAGCTCTGAGGTTTTTCGGATGCCTCAGAAAGAAAACGCAGTGAATTGTGGTGGCAGCAGTAGGGACACAGACCCGAATTTCACAACGGAGAAACCTTTTTTTCCCTTCTTCTAAATTTCGGCAGTAGGGTTTGACTGTTAAATTTGGTGGTCTACGAGCAGACCCGAATTTATTGCAGCAATATGTCTCGGTGGTAGCAGTAAGAAGAAGGACCTAATTTTTGCAGGAGAGATTAAAAAAAAAATTGGTTAAAGTCTGAGCTGGTCCGTACAATAGAAATTCTTTTTTGGTTTGAATTTGGAGTATATAGAAGCAGTACAAAATTGATTTGAGCTCTGAAAATTCGGGTAAAAGAGACCATTGAGGAATTTGCAGAAGCATGATAATCTAGGGCAGCTGTTCAAGAGATCAATCTATTTGAACTTAGTAAGAAGTATGTTTTGACAACGCCTTGAAGTTGAATAAAGGACTGGAGCAGCATACACAAGGATTAGTCTTTAAGCAACATTCAGATCTTATGCATTTATGAGCATCTGCAGTATAAGATCATCTCTGATCTTAAGTTTTTCCAAGTGGTAGTAGTCAGGAGTTTCGAGTGCATCTTGTGGTAGAACACAATGGTGGTGTAAAGACTCATTTTTTAAAAAGATGAGTTGTTGTAGGAGGCTCCTATAGAGTTTAAATTGTTTTTTTAGACTGCCATCTCAGAGATCTTCCCAAGAATTGACTGTGTATTTGCTGCAAATATAGAGGAAGATTTCTGGAAATATCATTGCCCAAGTTTCCACCCTCCACATCTATTGTCGAATGCTTGATTGAAAAGGTCAACCTTACTCAACAACCTGATTGCTGAAGATTGCCGAAGACATGATTTTAGTATGATGCTGATATGATGACATGATGCTGAACATTTTGATGATATGATGCATGGGTACGACATGGTGAGGATGCTGGATAGTTTTATGCTGGCAAAGACATCGGTAGTCTATTGATGAATAGTTTGTGGACAGTTGACGAGATCATATACATTTGATGGACATAATGATAACTTGATGAAGACGTTTTTGGGGTTACAAATGATGAACACACTGTTGATATTGCATACAAGCAGAATGATGATTAGGGAAACAACTTGATGGGCAGAAATGGATAGAACTATAATATGCTGAACTATGCTTGATGAAGATCTGATGATCTAGGGCAGTCAAATTTGTGTGGATAGAATTACGGTTTTGACTGTGACAACAAATCGATGAGATGACTTGATTTTTGGGCAGCTAGATATGCTTGATATTTTGAAATAGTGGGAACAGCATGAAGGTAGTGTTTTCGGGGCAACGATAGAGACAGCTTGATGACATAGACAATACTATGATGTATATGCTGATTAGATATGAATTGGTGAACATGCTTAGAATGCTGAAGATGCTGAACAAAATGATGATTAGGGTAGCAGAGGATAGTACTGATGACATGAATGAAGATGTGCTCAGAATATTGTGAAGTCATGGACAGTATGATGATAAATTGCTGATGTTATTCCTAACAGAATGCTTTTGGACAAAATGAAGAGGATAGAGACAAGTTGCTAAGAAGATGCTGATTGAAGAGGTGCTAAACATAAGTGTTGGTGTGATGTGATAATGATGAAAATGTGTTAAGACAGTGAGCTTAAATTGTAAATGCAAGCTTGACTTGCATCCGAGGTTAGGATACCTCAAACCCCTTCTTAGCAGGGTCTAAGAAAACCAGGCAGGGTCTTATATTCAGAGTAGGTTCTCTTCATACAAGTAGGTGCTGATTTTACCTCACGGTTGTAGCCGATCCAAAACTAATACAAAAAGATTACAAAATTATATGGTGTTATGTTCTTTTGTGTTATGATTCTTGATGATTCAAATGCTTATGATATGTGAATGATGAAGTGAAAGATGTTCATGAAATGATTATGAAATTGGTAGAATAGTGCAGTGATGAATTGGTAGTTAATTGTGAGAAGTTGAGAAAAGTTTTAAAATTGGATTTATACTGATTCACCCCCCTCTCAGTGTAAACATTGTGTCCAACAGAGGGTGCATTTTCCAAGAAAGAGAGTGGGCATGCACTCCAAGAAAGGGGGGAACATTAATTGTTGTTATGTATAACTGAAAAAGAGGACTCATAAAATAGTTTGTTGTTATGTACATCAGAGAAGAGGCATAAAAATCGAGGAACTAATTTCTGGAAATATTTCTACTGAGAGAGGCCATACTATACCTATTGATTCTTTGGCACAAAAACTGAGGCATAAAGTTGTTATTGTGTTGATTGTACTGGGATATGAAGGTTGTATTGGACACATTCTTCTAGATTGAGTTATGGTCAGAGTTTGAGTGTATGTTGTTGGTTCTTTTCCCAAGATAAGTACAACCAAAATTATGTTGTAATGTACTGTTGTTATGAGTATTATTTTTCTCCAACTCATAAGACAAAAATTCTCTTTTGATTGGTTTTCCCCTTTGGGATTTTTCCAGGGTCATTGAACCAATTTCCAAGTGATCAAATATGATGGTTATATTGTTAAGTTTTCAATGGTTGTGCAATATCTAATAACGTTTAGCATCATAAAATCATAACCATATACAAAAGGATCACTGAAATAAAGACAAGCACAACCACACAAAAGAACACATAGATTTATCTTGGGAAACCCTCATGGGGGAGAAAACCCAACAAAAATTCCTCGAAATAGACTTCAACCAAGTACAGTGTAAGACCCAAAGAATAATACTGGACTTCCTCCTCTCTCCCATATGGACTACTCTTTCTCTCTCTAGTGCAAGTGCTTGAGTGTTCTGCTTGTCCAAATGAGGGAGGTGCCTCTCCTATTTATATTGATCAGCTGAGCGCCTAATAAACCAACTGGGCCAACTTCTCCTTGCTTCCAGGGCCAACTTGCCTTGGAAGACTCAAAACTACATTTTAATAATACTTTTGTGGGTACTACTGACTCGACTTACAACGAAGGTTTTACCTTAATAATTTACATGACCAATTACATCAATGACATCCCTAATCAAAGGAAAAACATCTACGGAAGGGTTAATAACAATAATAATACAAAATCAAATATCTTACGCAGTTACATTTCTTTAACACTCCTTCATAACAAGGAAGGTATTCTACAATACAACAACACATCTGTACAATTGACTGGTGAATCTATACGTCATAGGAAGTTTTCACAATTACATGAATATCATCATCATCCATGGAACATCATCATCACATAAATATCTATCATCTAGTATTGAATCAAGCTTCAACATCATCTTAGACATCATCTCTGGTATCATCTCGAGCATCATCTCTAGCATCATCTCGAGGATCATCTTGAGCATCATCATCTTTGGCATCATCTCTTCGAGCATCAACATAATCTCGAGCATCATCTCTGGTGTCATCTCGAGCCTCATCATCTCTGGTATTGAATGCACGAACTCATATGCAAGTGAATGTCAGGAGACTCTCCATAAGAGAGTATTATCGTCCACGGGACCATCCTCAACCTGCGAGTGCTAGGACCACTCTCATTAAGAGAGTGTTCTTGTCCGTGGGACCATCCTCAGAGAGGATATTGTCGTCTCCAACTAAATGCATATCTCGTTTGAAACTAAATCCAGGACCACTCAGCATATGAGAGTACTATCATCTGGAGCACCATCCTCATCCTGTAAGTGTTAGGACCACTCTCAACAAGAGAGTGTTCTTGTCCATGGGACCATCCTCAAAGAGGATACCATTTCCTACAACTGAATGTAGATCTTGTCTGCAACTAAATGTAGGACCACTAAGCATATGGGAGTACCATATTCCGTAGGACCATCCTCAGCCTACCAGTGCTAGGACCACTCTCAACAAGAGAGTGTTTTTGTCAATGGGACCATCCTACAAGTGAATATAGGATCACTCTCTAGAGGAGAGTACTATCGTCTGTAGGACCATCCTCAGCCAGTAAGAGCTAGGACCACTCTCAACAAGAGAGTGTTATTTTCTGCAAGACCATCCCACAAGTGAATGCAGGATCACTCTTTAGAAGAGAGTACTATCATCCGTAGGACCATCCTCAGCCGATAAGAGTTAGGACCACTCTCATCAAGAGAGTGTTCTTGTCCACATGACCATCCCAAAAGTGAATGCAGGATCACTCTTTAGAAGAGAGTACTATTGTTCGTAGGACCATCCTCATCAGATAAGAGTTAGGACCACTCTCATCAAGAGAGTGTTCTTTTCCATAGGACCATCACACAAGTGAATGTAGGATCACTCTCCAGAAGAGAGTGCTATCGTCTGCAGGACCATCCTCAGCCGGTAAGAGCTAGGACCACTCTCAACAAGAGAGAGTGTTCTTGTCCGCAAGACCATCCTTAAAGAGGATACTATCGTCCACAAGTGAATGTTGGATCTCATCAACATCTGCAAGTAGATTGGCCTTTTCTACACTTGCACATCACTATCATATCATTCTCTTATCATCACTCCCTCTTTCTAGGGAGGTCCTTTCAGACTAGATTGTCTCGTAATTGTTCAAAATTTACATGAGATAGAGGCTTAGTCAACACATCAATAACATGTTCCTCTATAGGAATATACTGGAGCTTTATGGCTCCCCTCTGCACCATATCCTAGACTTTATGAAACACCAGGTTCTTTGTTAGCTTGATGCAACTCTAGTTGTCACAATAAACAGTCCTTCCAATAGTTTGTGAACCCACAATGCTTCACTACAAACTGAACATGGTGCAATGTACTCAACCTATTTCTACTAAGCCATGAGATCACACCTGACCCAAAACATCCTGAAGTGCTCTTTCTTTCTTCAGCACTTCATCTTTGTATCTACAATGAGTTCATCTTGTCAGGTCATTGACATATCCCAGTCTTTTGCATTCAACCTTAAGGTAAAGTTTGGAACCCAATTTAGTCTTGGTAAAGCCTTAGTCCATCACGAAGTTGTCCATCCTTTTGTACCATGTCGAACTCGAAGATATTTTACAGTCACTCCCTCTGGAGCATCATCCTCCCTTTGCATTTGTACTCTATGTATCGAAACATCCTGTAGTGGAGTGATAGGTAGCATCCTCCGCTACTGATCTTCTATGTATCCACCTCAGTTCATTGGATACCAAGATCCTCTATCTTGAACTTTGTTGAAAAGTTCCTTTTGCACCCATAAGTGAGCTTGTCATCCTCCATAGGTTTCCATCTTCAACCTTGTAGCAAAGGTTAATATCTTCATCACTTTGGGTGATCTTCAAGCTCGTCGTATGTTTATCCATGGGTTCCTTCTGAGCTCGTACAAAGCCTTTTGTGCATATGTGGTTCTCTGCTCGATATACGCTTCTACTTCACTGGAGAAAGGTGTTTGGTCAGTGGAGTATGTCATTCCATAATATACTCCCTGTTTTTGAGAGAAGCCATGAACCTTGCTTTGTATTCCTTGATTCTATCATCTGCTGCATACTTGATCTTGTAGATCTACATGGAAGACACTACAGTCTTCCCTTTATGTCTCAAAACCACATCCCTGACATCATTTCCCATGATCAACCGGTACTCTTTGATCATAGTACTCTTCCATTTCTCCTTGGCTACTTCTTCATAGCTATAAGGGTCTGCATCAATGATGTCACTCAACAATGCCACATAACTAGAGTGTTTCCGAGGCCTCTTACTTTAGTTGGAAGTCCTGTCATACTTTTCTTCATCTTGAATTATCTCTTGTGCCCAAGATGGTCTTCATCTCTTGAGGTGGATCTACCACTCTCTTTAGGTCATATCATGATTCTTATATTCTTTTTAAGCTCTTTCTTCCACCACGGTGTCTTTGACCCTGAGAACTTCAGGTTAATCTTCATGTATGTTTATTGGAATGAATCTTCTAACTGAACTATCGTCACTTGTTCTTCGAAACAAGTCTCATCCTTCTTTTCTTGAAGGTGATTGTACACGATTTTTATTGCAAGTCAAATACATTAGTTGCATAGTTAGAAACATTTCATTGGACATATTCATATAGCTAGAAACATTTCATTGGACATATTCATAGCTAGAAACATTTCATTAGACAAATTCTTATGCATAAAGATATAATCATGCAACTATTTTACCCGATACAACATTCATCGATATATCATATAAACATAGAAGCTTTCTAGATTCCTTCCATTTCTACCATAACATTCTTGAGATTGTGCACTAATCACAATATCTCAACAAAGAGGTTTCATTCTAGATAAGTAGCAATGGAATGTTTTATAGCACTATAGGCCACTTACCCATCACATGCATGTCAGTAGTATACTGTTCATTAATGAAAACATTCTATCATGCATAATTCATTTCCTTGAACATATATATGTACATAACTAAACAATGTCATTTAAGAAACTAGATATATATGAAATGACAATTCAAATACTTATGTTTATTTGTTTGGTGGATGGACTCCTTATTGATAAGAATAACTGGAGCCTTCTACCTCATCATTTGATTATGGGAACCTGTATTTCTTTGTTTGGTGGGTGGACTCCTTCTTATGTCATGGAGCCTTCTACTTCATCATTTGATTCTGGGAACTTGTATTTTCTTGTTTGGTGGGTAGACTCCTTATGTCCTGGAGCCTTCTACTTCATCATCTGATTCTGGGAACCTGTCTTTGTTTGTTTGGTGGGTGGATTCCTTCTTGATCCTTATGTCCTTGCAAGAATAACTGGATCCGTCTACTTCCTCATATGATTCATTAGAGGAATTTTGGGGTCTAAAATGGGCCTCCTAAGGAAAATAATAAAATAATAGTTAAAATAATAAAATAATAGTTAAAATAATAAAATAATATTGATTAATTTTGGAGGAAGAAAGAAAAAAACTACTTTTTGTGTTCGTATTTTCGACAGATCTCCCTGTGTTTTTACTCAAATTTCGATCGGGAGAGCTCGTTGGATGCGGAATTTGATTCTGCATGCAACGACTACCCACAATGCATACTTTTGACGGACCCCGCTACCCCAAAAACAAGAAATACCTGAAAAAACGTGATGGTGATGTCATCATCACATTTTTTCAGGTATTTCTTGTTTTTGGGGTAGCGGGGTCCGTCAAAAGTATGCATTGTGGGTAGTCGTTGCATGCAGAATCAAATTCCGCATCCAACGAGCTCTCTCGATCGAAATTTGAGTAAAAACACAAGGAGATATGTCGAAAATACGAACAAAAAAAGTAGTTTTTTTTTAAGACAAATATGTCAATTCAACCATTATGGTTGACTTATTTTATTGAAATTCTATTGGTTCTTGAATTCCAACTCACAAAAACTTATTTTGGCACGTTTTCTTATAAGGCCCATTTTAGACCCCAAATTTCCTCTAATGATGGGAACCTGTGTATTGGTTATGAGTGTCACTAACTGCATTCATTCTTGTCCAGACAATGAGATGGATAAGAGTATGGTCTGTTTCTTCACTAGTAGAATTCATGTTCCTCGTCACTTGAGGAATCTTCCTTTTCTTCTATGAATCTTTTATTAGTTGGTTCATCATCTTCATCGATGTGAGCATGATGTCTTTTCTTGTTTGAATTCTTGTTGAAGTAGCCTCTATTTCAGGGACAATATCTAGAGTAGTGTCCCTTCTCATCACAAGTGAATGTTGTAAGGATTCCTTTTGTCTTTTGTTGTGATGATGGTCCTCCTTCTTTCTATGACTTATTCTGAAGTGAATTGTGAGATCTTGATCTACAGTTGCTCCTATATTCTCTTGTTATGAGCCAGGATTATTCTTGTGTACATTCATCCCATAGTCTGCTAAAAGAGATCATTTTCCTTATTGCACATATTCCTTGAATGAATGAATCCCATGAACTTGGGAGTCCATTCAAGCTTGTAATCTTTGCTTATTCTTTTTCGGCATTACCTCCAATGGCTTCTGGTTTCTCCTTGATCTGAGATATTCTTGTGAAGTAAGATTGAATGTTTTCTGATATTTTCAGCTTCGCATACTTGAGTTGAGTTCTCAAGGTCATATTCTTATTGATACTATTTCCTTCATATAGGATGGTCATTGTATCTAACATATCCTTGGGAGTCTTCAAGGATGATAACTGTGATATCTAACAGACATGGAAATAATCCTCTTGGCTTTAACTAAGTCCTTCTTATGCTTTTTCTTCATCTCCCTCTGGATTTGCAAATTATTCTTTGTCATAGTTCTCCAGGTCATGCTTCTTCAGGCATGGGAAGCAATTTATACTTCCATGCTCGGGAGTTATCGTCTCCTCCAAGCTTGTCCTCAATATTGGTACTATTTTTCATCATGATAAAAATGAGAATCTCAAATGGAAATAGAGAGGATAGAACTTACCAATAATAATGCTTCAACTTGATGCTTGCTTGAAAGATTTTCTGGAAGACTCCTTCTAGTGGAACTAGGGTTTGACAGAGAAACCCTAATTTTACAACTTAGATATATTTCATATCTGATTGGATAGAAAGACACGCCTCCTCAAGGTGAGCTAAGAAACATACTCATTTCCCCAAAACTATGGACATAACTGCAAAATAGTTGATGCCCTAGTTTTTCTCGACAGTAGTGTTAGGTAAAAAATTGAAGATCTACAAAATGATAAAATTATTCCATATACATATGCACCCTCCTAACAAGATTTTTATAGTCCTCCTTTTTCAACTGATTGGTGGAGGAAAGCACCCAGAATAGGAATCCCTAGTTTTCTTCAATTTCTTCTACAGAATTTCCTGATATTGATTCTACTTTATCTCATAAATTTCTGATATTGTGGGTCTAAAACCTCGTCCTGGTATATATTTATATATCTTCTTTTGAACCCCATAGGTTAGAGAAGAATTAGATTCTCAAAGTAGTACTTGTGCGCGTTTTCCCAAGGTGACTTGTTTTAGGTCTGTTCAGCATAGCGAACTTGTACAAACTTCCACATGTAACTGTTTCACCTTCAGGGTCTGAAACTCTAACCATAGGAACTAAAGTCCGTTCCCTATATAAAACATCTTGTATAATTTTATTTGGACCTTCCTACCTCGAGATATAACAATTCTCCCTATATGTACTGTTTATGACTGTATTTTGGAGGAGGCTGGAACCCTAACTTGGAGGAATCATATCTCCTAAATTATAGAAAATATGAGGCTGAAACTTGCACACAAGATACAAAATTATTTCATATTTGTTCTTTTAAAGTTTCAGCTACTGACCCTTCTCCAATATCTAGTTATAGAAAAAGTACCAAGATGACTAGTTTTTTTATTTCTAGGGTTTTCAAGCATGAAACCCAAATCTTTAGTAGCTGCAGTTGTAGCAGTGTTTCCGATGCACAAAGACTTATTTCAGGGTGGCTCTGATACCATGTTAAGTTTTCAATGGTTATACAATATCTAATAAAATTTATTATCATAACATCATAACCATATACAAAAGGATCACTGAAAGAAAGACAAGCACAACCACACAAAAGAACACAAAGATTTATCTTGGGAAACCCACATGGGAGAGAAAACCCAACAGAAATTCCTTGATATAGAATTCAACCAAGTACATTTTAAGACTAAAATAATAATACTTATAATACCCCAAGAATAATACTGGATTTCCTCCTCTCTCCCACATGGACTACTCTTTCTCTCTCTAGCGCAATTCATTGAGTGTTATGTTTTTCCAAATGAGGGAGGTGTGTTTCCTATTTATATTGATCAACTGAGAGGCCTAATAACCTAATTGGGATGACTTCTACTTGATTCCAAGGCCGACTTGCCTTGAAATCCTCAAAAATACATTTTAATAATACTTTTGTGGGTACTACTGACCCAACTTACAACAAAGGTTTTACCTCAAAACTTTGCATGACCAATTACATCAATGACATCCCTAATCGGAGGAACAACATATACGGAAGGGGTAATAACAATCATATTACAAAATATAATATCTTCCACTGTTACATTTCTTTAACATATCTACTGTCCATTGTTATTTTTTTGATGCAAATGTGTTCTTAGCAATTGTATTTCAACTTACATTTACATCTAAAAGAATGCATGTGACATGTATTGATTTTTATGCCTATAGAAGTCTGATATCTGAGATTTTCTAAGTGGTTAACTGAGTTTTAATAAGTATTTTTTGGAGAAAGTTGTATTTGTGTGTTTGAGGATAGATTTGTTAACATGGTATTGGATCTAGGGATATGAGCTTTAGTGGATAGTAGAAGAGAGTTGTTTGGAAAGAGTTTTGTTGGTTGGTGTAGGATGGTTTAGATTTGAACACTTGGGTAGAAAGAGGTGTTTTAGGAGAAAGATAGGGTTAGTACTAATGAATAGGACATGGCCCTTTCAAAAAAGGGAAAGAATAAGAAGGGATCATGTGGTGGAGCTTCTTTAGAGAAGGACATGAGCAAAGTGAAATGGTTTTCTTGTCAGAGATTTAGCATTATGTAAGAAGTGTCCAAGCAAGAAGAAAGGAAGGAAGAAAGAGGGAGAGATTGCAACATCAATTGAGATGGAGGAGTTTTCAAATAATTGTGATAAGGATTTATCTTTCTTATCATTTATTTCAAGTAGTGTGGCAGAGTGTGCGGACATTGGTGCTTGGGTAATGGATAGTGGGGCATCACACGACATGGCGGGGTTAAAAGGATATGTTCTTGAGTGTTTCAAATGTTGACTCAGGTATGCATGTTGATAGTGGGGTCGATACCACACTTGCAATGGGGGAGTTGGATGTGTTAGATTCCATCTGGAACCAAGAGGACATCTGGAGGTGGCCAATGTGTACTTAGTATTAGAGCTGAAGATGAATTTACTCTCCTTGTCATCTTTATAGGATGATGGATATGTGGTACTATTTTGTATTGGACATATGATTATTTATCCATTGGAAGAGAGTTTGGATACAACACGAGTGATGGGCATCAGAGAGGGTAGGATGTATAAGGTGTTGGGGCATCCAATATATGGTGAGTTCGTATGGATATCAGGCTTATTGGCATTTTCAAAGACTCCAGGGGGAGATAATTATTCCATCTTAGTCAGGAAACCAAGCTGGTATGAGATGAAACTCGAGGATGAGTAGGAGGGTGAGGTGAACTCTTAGCTCAAAAGTGATGGGAATCCATCTTCAACACACGGTCTAGAGAGGGTAGTAGAGAGGTATTCCGGTTCATAGGGAGAAACTAATTCAAAGATAATAGCTACACTAGCAAGGAGAGTGATGTAGTTCGAGATAGACTCAGGGAGGTGTCAATATTGCCTCCCTCTCTAAGAGGGAGTGTTATATTTTGTATCTTGGAGGTACTTTTACACTTATGTGCATAGGTGTAGAGGTTCGAGCAAGGTGTCTCACTTAAGTGACATAAATTGACTTTATGATATGTTTATATAAAGTGACCTTATAAAGTGACTTTATAAAGTTAAGTTGATTTGTACTTTATAAACAACCACATAATCATTATCATATTGAAACCACATATCTCTTCACCCTTTTGAAATAAATGGCACCATGTTTGACATCAATGACAAATTCTTCCAACAATGACAACAGTCAATATAGGTATGTATGAATCTTAGACAATGCTTCATCACAACACATGTAGATACTATCTAGATTCTTTCTATCTCCATTATAACATGATTTCTACCAAAAATACTTCCAAGACATGTACTTGATTGGTTTCATGAGGACTTTTGGGGGTTGTTCTTAATTCATCATCCATGGAAGGAAAACCCCCATCAACATGAGACCTAGGTTTTTCAGAGGGTTTTTCTATATTACATTCTTCATCAATTCTTTGAGGGATTTTGGGAATTGTCCCTTGACCGTCTGTCTTTCAAAATGGGATTCCAATTGGTTGTTGATGATTTATACCTTGATAACCATCCACATTTGCAACTTCTACCCCATTCACTCCTTGATCATTCTCTACTCCTCCTGGTTCCCTATCCCTTTCTCTACCTGACAAGATTTGCTCACTTTATTTTTCACTCTCACTATCTCTTTCTTCCATAGCCAGAGGGTTTATTCCAGTAATGAATTGCACCCATGATTGATGTCTTTTCTCCAGTACCCTTAATATTAATTTAATGAGGACGTGGTTGGTGATCGAAGTTTGCTCCAGTATCTTCTCGCATAGTGTGCCATGTTTTGCAGAGATCTCAAAAGATAATAGGTATTATTTACTAATGTTCCACGACATATATGAGACAGTAAAACAAAGTCACAAGCATAAACAACTCGATACCTAAATTCATAGGTGATGTGATTTTTCAGGAATACCATGACTTGTTCCTAGGGGCGAAGCAAGGATTCTAATGTAGTCTCGTGTCCTCTTGGCTGAAAACTCTCCACTGCTACTAGAAACTGGTTGCACTTTTTTATTATTTCGGAGTTAAGTGACTTTTCAACATAAAAGTGATTTTTATATAGTTTCACGACTTAAGTGACTTAAGTCTTGTGAAATTGATATTAAATCACAACTATTGATTGTGGTGGTCCAAGATTCTATCTTGATCATAGAAGACAAAAAGTTAGGGCAGTTACCCTAAAATAAAAAATAAAAAGAAGATTGAACAAGAATCATTGGCATACAATCCAAGAGAGATTTTTGGATAGAAGTGTCAGAGGCAAAAGTTTCAGGAGAAAGAGAGAGGGATTGATCTAGGAAAAGAGAGTAGGGGGAAACAAGAGGAAGAATAGTTGAACACTACTTTCCACACTCATGAATATATCTCAAATTCTTGGGAAAAGTGCTACTAAATGAGGATCCTTTGAGGATTCATTGAACTAAAGAATATGAATCATTGTCATTTGGGGTGGTAAATGCCCACGAACGCTAGTGAGTGACTAGAAGGATTGATTCCTTGGGGCATGTTAAGAAAGGAAAATACCTACACTAAAATGGTGTTAAGTAAGAGCCATCATAGATCGGAAAGTAAGCCAGTGGTAAATTAAAACAAATCTTCCTAACCTTCCTGATGTCAAACTTCGTGGTTCCTTTCCCGAGGAGGGGGAAAGCATAAAACCAAACTAAGGAATGATTTTCATGTAGGATGCATGCATCCCAATAAATATAGAGGGCATGCACTCTAAGGTTGAATGATGCATTTATTTGTTTTTCTTACAACAGTTGAAGAGGGTGCATTTTTTGAGCAAGAGTGTGGGCATGCACTCCAAGAAAGGGGAAACATTAATTGTTGTCCGGTACAACTGAAAAGGAGATGTCACAACAATTTGTATTTGTTATGTCCATTAAATAAGAGGAATAGAAATCGAGGAACTTATTTCTATTTTTTTTTGCAGAGAGAGGCCGCTATGTGTTTGAATACATATTTCTTAACAACTTTTGATGCACCAAATTTAAAATGAGCATAAATCTCTCAATATTTCTGAAAATATCTATTAAGACCAGAACTATGAAATTCCACTGTCATTCCACATTGACTAAAATTGGTTTAATTAAATTCTAGTTCGCTCAATCAAAATATATCAACTTTGAAATCTATGTGGTTGCCCTCAAAAAATAAACTCTAGAAACAATTGGTTTTAAATCGATGATAACTTCACTTTTCAGACTCTTTTTGGAAAATATTTAAAAAACCAATTAGGTAGCTCAACTAGAGGAACTCATATATGTAAATGGTTTCTTCATATTATACACAAAAGTTTCAAAAATTGACCTAAATTATGTCGTCTTTTTTTTGCATTAAAAACATGCAAAAAAGAAAAATATATTGAAAATTTTCAACTCAAAAATTGCTTTGATACCGCTTGTAGTGATTCTTAACCTAGAAATAAAATCACAACAGAGATACAGAACCCTTATACTTCATAATTAACCATAAGAATAATACAAAGATATAGAGAAACCCTTTAGTTAGGGTAAAACAATTAAATACTTCATAAGAACAGAGTCACTCCATAAGCGATGCTTGCTACAATACAATTCATCACCCATACCTCAGTTTAATGATACTCGATGTATTTATACTTCATGAGTATTCCTATTGGTTATGCCAAATAGCCCGTCATTATTATATTATTTCCTTAAAACCAAAAAGTGGTCATATTCCATTATTTATGGCCACATTACATTAATTATTCCTCCTTGGGTACAGATTACATGATATATTCTCCTTGGGTACCTTCCTAGGTGCCCCATATTATCTTGCCCTAGGAATATTACACAATAAGCTTAATTTGGTCAAGTACCTATCCTAGGTAATCAATAGTCATTAGAGGAAATTTCAACTCAAAATTGGCCTCCTAAGGAAAATTAATAAAATAATCGTTAAAATAATAAAATAATATTTATTAATTTTGGAGGAAGAAAATAAAAAAACTACTTTTTTGTTTGTATTTTCAACATATCTCCCTGTGTTTTTACTCAAATTTAGATCGGGAGAGCTCGTTGGATGCTAAATTAAATTCTGCATCCAACGAGTGCCCACTCGGCATACTTTTGACAGGCCCTGCTACCCCAAAAACAAGAAATACATGCAAAAATGTGATGATAATGTCATCATGATGTTTTTTCAGGTATTTCTTGTTTTTGGTGTAGCAGGGCCCGTCAAAAGTATGCCTAGTGGGTACTCGTTGGATGCGGAATTTAGTTCCACATCCAGTGAGCTCTCCCGATCGAAATTTGAGTAAAAACACAGGGAGATATGTCGAAAATACGACACAAAAGTAGTTTTTTTTATGATACCTATCCCCAAATTTATATTAAAAAATTGTTTAAGAGGTGCTCCCTTTTTGAATTTGAAATAATTTTGATTGGCTAATACATGATGACATAGAATTTGTATTATTTTTGGATGGCCCATTTTAATTTGAAATTTCCTCTAATGTGTAAGATAACTCCCTCTTAGCCAAAAAAGATCTCAACTGTTGGTCCTAGTATTGACTCAACTTAACAATGACAAGCTTGATATGATTATCAAGCTATTTTTTGATTCATGAGGAAGGTGACATGCTCGTGGATGACTATTTTCAGGGTCTAAGTAACTCAAGAGAGAGAAGCAATATTGCATTGGATTAAGGAATTAGAGGACGAAAATGATCCATCATGTGAGATAGTATTTGATTGAGTGACAACGTCTCAAAAGGTCTTGTATTTACATTTTGTCTGATAAATGATGGGTAGTGCAAGTTTTAGCGATCAATATCATCTCCAATCAAATCAATGGCTCATATCTTTTCAGGATCATGAAGTTGTTTAAACATTATTTTAAAAAATAGGAGCCTCAAAGGAACCACTGAGGACACATGGTGTCACCAAGATTATTCAGGATCTCAAAAGTTATTTCTCTAAACTACTCCTCATCTAAGTATGAAACCACTAAACAACCCTATAAAGTATGAGGGTCTAATCCCCCACCAAGTTGTCTAATAATCCTTGGAGGGCACATTTGATTGGATGATGCGACAAAACATAATGAAGCGACCTGCATTTTCCAAAGTTTCACGATGCTCAACAAAGGAGTAGATCTCAATATGGGATATCAATGGTCCTTAGATGTTCAAGCTTAGAAAGGTGACCAAGTGTTATCTAGAAACGCATGAGACTAAAGGAAAACCACCATGGACAATTGGAATCACTACATGAGTTCAGGTTGTCAAAATATGTTTTTCTAAACCACTCTTCATATAAGCCTCAAACATCTTACCACCCTCATTAATCATATCCAAACATGCTACCATGTCAAATCACCAATAAGTTGTTGCCACATGTCCACGCTCCTAACAGATAAAATAATTTAATATCCACCCATTTATAACTCATCTCATCCTACCACATTGTGTCACATAGTTATTGCATTTATGAATTTGTTTATATAAATAACCCTCAAAGCTCTTCAATCTAAAAAAAATGAATTATCCAAGAGAACTTGGCATTGCTAAGAGATGAACTCGAGCTTTCTTTCTTCCATTATAAATACACCAAGTCTCGATTTACACCATGCATTTTTCATCGCTATAATCATCCATGACCTTTGCATCAACATATCCTTTACTTGAACCTGGAATTGCTTCCCTAGTGCTAGATGACCATCTCTCATATTCATTTGTAGAAATTTTTGATACCATAACCTTTGTCTCAGATGTACATTAGATAGAAAGGGAACTGAAGGAAGGGTTTGAAGTGGGACATGATTACCTACACCTCTAAGAATCTGGTCTGACCCTTGCGATTGTCCCTAGGATGTGTCAATTCCCCGAGCGAGTGGGATGGTGCATTGATTTCTACTCAGTAGAACAAATTTGTAGTGGTAGTGCATGATAGGATGCTAGTGTGCCTTATTAACAAATATTTCATTTAGTAAATGCTCAACATTGCACCAGATGTACCACACAAAAACTTCATTGAGGATTCTTTGACTGCTAAGTACATGGAACTGTCACGAGAAGATCAAGCAAGTTTCCGCCATAACCTGCTACCATCTAAAGTAGAATGACTAGCTAGAGACACCCCTTATAGGTCATATTTTTTTCTAAGATCCCTTGAACTACTATGGCCTTTATTTTCCAAATTCTATCTTACACTAGTGATTGAGTCGTAGATGAGACTATATTTGGCTTACTTTTAGAGACGACTCCTAACTCAATTGATCCCAATGTTCAACTAGGCTTTTCCCAGTTTCTGGACAATATGAATAATGAAAAAATCACCACCTTCTCTTCTATTAGATATTTAAGATACCAATCATACTTATTATACATGATTTTCTACTAGTTCCCGAACCATTTTCGACAACCACTCCTTGAGCTAGTCTTGCATACGCCACAAATGATAGGTACAATGAATTTGCTAATAAAGTCATGGTTGATATTTACACCAAACTTCATGGGAATCCCCTTCCTAGGATGTTTCCAACATAAAAAATACTACTGCAATTGATCCTTGACTTAGTTGTGGGTGATTAGTCCTTATTTAAGAATCATACATAGATAATGTTTTACGGATGTGAACTCCTTCCTTACTAGCTCCCTACTTTTCTAAATCCAAGAATTTTTGCTGTTGAATATATCCATTAAAAATTTAATTTTGATGAGGTTCGCTTCAAGAAGAATAAAAGTGTTATAAATTTTAGAATTACATGATAGAGTCGTCCCTCTATATTCAAGTCTCGTACAAAACACACACTGGTGGATGAAATGTTAAAGGACCTAAGTTTACCTTTGGGATTCATATGGAACTATGATTGTAAGGGTTTATCTCAGAAAAGAGGAAGAATGTAAATATGATGGAATATGTACATCAACGCCTTGAACAAATTGACAAGATAGCAAACTTAGAGAGTTGGGAAGAGGTTCAAGGATCAATTTCTAGGTCAACAGAGCAAGTCTCATATTATACCAACTCCCTCCAAGATGGATGCAGTAATGAAGAGAACCCATGCATAAAGAACCTCTGATACAAATATGGTGGAAATTGAGAAATAAGTATTGGAGACTAAAATGCCAAGGATTGTACCCTAGTTATCCATACAAGCTTATCAATCTCAAGGGGGGGAAACCTCATCTTCTTCAAATTCATCAGTTATTGTCAAAACTTTTCCAGCAGCCAGGTGGCCACAAGGACTTGAGGCATGTTCTCAAGCTCTCGCTTTCATCTATGGATTGACATGATTATTCTCATTTATTAGATCTGAGAGCACACAGTTGAAGAAGGAAATTTTCCCTAGGGATGCGTTCATGTCAAAATGAAACTACATGTTGTTATTTGTAGTCGACCTCAAGCATGGTACCTTTAAAATGGAAGTATTGGAGCCCACTGTCTATGGGAAAAGGTTTAATCTAGACTAGTACAAAGCTACACAAATGGAAGTCAAACTTAATGATTTCAACCCTTTAGACAAAGTGCAGTTGCATAGGAAAATGAGATATGTCTTATCTAGAGATTTTTTAAAATATTATATGAGTGTGAATAGATTCTAGAATACAATTAATATACTGGAAAATCAGTTAAAGAATGTAATGTTGGCCAATAAATCCAAAGTATTCAAGATTACAGAATTGGAGAATAAAGTGACTGAGAGAGGGTTGGATCCTCTTCATCTTGCTCCTGCATAAGGACTCATGAAAGAAAACAATAAATAAATTCAGATATTAAAGGAAAAGGCTAAATATTCCTGCTACAAAACATGTGCAAATGCCATAACTAGTGTTAGAATTTTAAGAGTTTTATGTCAAAAAAAAGGACCACTGAAAGAGTGACAATCACAGTATCAAAAAGAGAACACAAAGATTTATCCTAGGAAATCCTCGTGAGGGAGAAAAACCAACAAAAATTCCTCAATATAAAATTCAACCAAGTATAGTATAAAACCCCAAGAACAAGACTAGATACTTCCTCTTTCGCAGTTGGAATCCTTCTTCTCTCTCTAGCACACATGCATGAGTGTTGAGTGTGTCCAATTGAGGGAGGAGCCTCACTTATTTACACTAATCAAGTGAGTGACCTAATTTTCTAACTAGGTCAAACTAGTTCTCTAATCAGGGCTGACCTACCTAGGAAGACTCAAAATAACATTTATAAACTACTTTTGTGGCTACTATTGACCCGACTTACAACAAATATTTTACCTCAATACTTTTACATGACCAATTACATCAATGAAATATCCCAAAGGAGGAATATCAATAATATAATAAAAGTAGAATAGAATATCTTCTGAAGTTACATTTATTTAACACTCCCTCTTAACAAGGAAGGTATTCTACAACATCAACAACATCAACAACATCAACAACTATACAACTGAGTGGTGAATCTATTTTCCATAGGAAAGTTTGTAACAACAATAACATCATGTGTCTAGAACATCAGCATCAACATGGAGCATCATTAGCATCAACATGGAACACCATCATGGAACATCGATAGAGACATTAACATGGAACATCATCATCAACATCAACATGGAACATCGTTATCATGGAACATCATCATCATCATCGACATGAGCATCATCATCAGTGTCTGAATGTTGGAACTTTATTATCATCATTTGGAAGACCATCAACATGTGAATGTTGGAACATCATTGTCATCTAGAGTACCATCAACATGTAAATGTTGGAACATCATCAACATGTAAATTCTGTAACATCATCCACATGTGAATGATAGAACATCATCATCATCAACATGTAAATGTTGGAACATTATCATCATGTAAGTGTTGGAAGATCATCATCATTAGCATGTGAATACTGGAACACCATCAACATGTGAATGATAGAACATCATCATTATTAGAATGTGAATACTGGAACATCACTGGACATCTAGAGATTCTCTATGGTGGGCACTCTGGTAGACCAAACATGCCTTTTCTGTATTACTAGTCGTTTTGGACCAAACAATCCTAGCCAAATATACCAATATATCTAGGTCTCAAGGTTCTGTTTGACTTACTAATCCTTTTAGACCAAACAATCCTAGTCAAATATACTGATCCCCCTAGGATCAAACATGACTTGTTAGCATAGGCTGACATACCAATCCTAGATTGAGCTTTAACACCACTGCTACAGGAAACCACATCATCATCATCACTCCCTCTTACGAGGAATGTCCTTCCAGACTACACCAAGATTCCCTCAAAAGTATTCAAAATTTATTCGAGACAGAGGCTTAGTCAACAAAACAACAACTTGTTCCTTTGTAGGAACATACTAGAACTTTATATATCCCCTCTGCACCATATCCTGAATGTAGCAATACTAGATTTCTATATGTTTCGATTTGTCATGGAACACCAGGTTTTCTAACAGCTTCATGAAACTTTGGTTATTGCAGTAGATATCAGCATCAAACAATCTTGTCAATATCTTGCGAAGACACAATACTTCACTACATGATGAACATGTTGCAATATATTCAACATCTTCCATACTATGAGAAACAATGGTTTGATTCCTACTGATCCACGAGATCACTCATGATCCCAAATTGAAACAACATCCTAAAGTTCTCTTTCTGTTCTCAGCACTACTTGTACAATCTGAATATGCATAACCATATAACATGATCTCACTATTAGATGCATTCTTGAGGCCACAATCCAATGTACCCTTTAGGTACCTCATCACATGTTTTTATACAACCAAATGAACATATATGGGATCCATCGTATACTTACTCAAGGTGTTCACAACAAAATATATATATGGTCTTATATTTGTCAAATACATCAGTGAGCCAATAATCTGTCTATGCAGTGTAACATCTACTATCCCTAAAGGATCATCATTTAAGATATTCAAGTTTGTCACCATTAGAGTATTCATTTCCTTACAATCCATCATTCCTAATCTTTTTAGAATATCAACAGTATATTTTCCTTGATCATTCAGGAAAATATCATCTGGGAACTTCCATACCTTTAGACCTAGAAAGTAATGCATCATACCAAGGCGCTTCATATCAAATTATACAACAAGATTCTTATTACATTCACTGATGAGATTCACTTCACTTGTCAAAAATAATTCATCCACATACAAGAATAATACCATAAGTCCATCTTCTACAATCCTATAGTAAAGGTTGGAATCTGCTTTACCCTTGGTATAGCCCCAAACTCATCAAGAATCTATTGATTCTTCCATACCGTGCTCTAGTTGCTTTCTTAAACCCATACAATGATTTATTCAACCTGTATACATGTGTCTTTCTATATCAAGTTTCAAAACCTTGAGTTTGTTCAATGTACACTTCCTCTCATATCACACCATTAAGAAAATTTGTCTTTATGTCTATTTGGTGTAACTTCCATTCCATCTTGGATGCAAGGTAAAGGATAGTTTTGATTGAAGTGTATCTGGATATTGGCGTGAAAGTCTCTTCATAATATGCTTTGTCTTGAAGATCCACTTTGAGGAGACTACTGATTTATCTTTCAGTCTTGGCACCACATCCCAAACATCATTCTTTACAATAGACTTATATTCCTCAACTATGACATCCATCCATTCCTTCTTCTTTGTTACTTCTTCAAAACAGGTAGGTTCCACATCAACAAGGTTGCACATCAAGCCCACATTACTGGACTATGGCCTTGGTGTATTTCTTTCTCCGAGGGTTCCTTCTAGAGAACCATACTTTTTCACATATTGAGTTATTTCATGAGCCCAAAATGGTCTCCTTTTTTGTGAAATTATCTCATGAGGTGACTCCATAGGTATTTGAGGCTTTGCCATGTCATGGTTTTCTGGTATATGCTCTTCTTCAACATCTGAAACTGGTAATTTGCTGGTCTTTGCAACTCTAGGAGCTTCATGATCCTCATATGTATAATTCTTTCTCGACTTGCTGAAAACTGTATCATCATAAAATTTAACATATTAGATGATCTCAATCTGACGGTAACCTGGTATGTAGACTCTGTAAGCTTTTGATTACTCACTATATCCAACAAATATCCCCTTCTTTCATGAGGGGTTCAACTTTGATCTTTTCTCCTTGGTAACATGTGTGTATAAATGGAATCCAAATATATTTAGGTGGCTACCTTCAGGTTTCTAACCGGTAAACATTTCTTCTAGAGTCTTGTTCCTAAGAGCACTGTGGGATATTTTGTTCTACACATAAACTGCGGTTCTAGATTCTTTGGCCCATAAGTGCATAGGTAGATCCTGATCATGGATAATGGATATTACTACTTCCATAATGTACCTACTCTTTGTTTCTTCCAGTCCATTTCGTTGAGAATTATATGGAGTGGTGAGATGCCTCTAATCCCAACTTATTTACAAAAATCCTTGAATTAATTTGATGTGAATTATCCTCCATTATCTGATCTCAAGGTCTTGATCTTATTTTTAGAGATATTTTATAGAAGGGATTTAAATTCTTTGAACTTCCCAAATACCTCATATTTATTCTTCAATATAAATCCAAGTCTTGCAAAAATATTCATCAATAAAGAAAACTTAATAAAAATACCTGCTTAGAGAAGAATTTGACATTGGACACATACATCTGAGTGAACAATGTCCAAGATCCCTTTCACTTTACTGTTGCTTCTTGGAAATGGGTTCTTGGTATTCTTTCCTTGTGAACATTCCTTGCAAACTCCTCCATAATCAATCTAGATCTTTGGTAAACTTGTTACTACCATTCTCACGATTGGCAATGCTTTGTAATTCAGATGAGCAAGGGTTTTATGCCACAACTCACATGGGATAATGGTACTAGATGTTAGGGATGAATATGAATGTCCCTTCAACTTGTAGAGTCCTCCTTCAATTCGAATCACGATTGCATCATCTATTTTCTTTCCTTTTGGACACATTAGGACTTCACCATCTACCAAAAAACTCTAAAACCTTTCTTATCTAAAGCTGACATAGAAAGGAGATTCTTTTTCAAACCTGGGACATATAGAACTTAGTTCATCCTCATGGAATTTATGGATTTAAATTTATAAGAGGATTCTCCCATTCCTTTGATGGGATATTGATAATCATATCCAAGCTTCACTTTGTGTGGAGAGTCTTTCTGAATAAGACATGAGAGGGAGTCTTTGTAACCTATCATATGTTTGGAAGCACCAGTGTCTACGAGCCAAGTGTCAGTTATGTGTGAGACTAAACCTATGAGAGCTGAAATTGATAAATATTATTCATTGGAGTCTTCATCTTCTCTAAGGATTCTCCTCATATGATTCATTATCTTTGAATACATGGGCATGAAACCTTATATTATTCTTGAATTGTTCTTATGTAAGGAGACAGTTTCCTGCAATCTGTCCCATCTTGTGACATATAAAACATTCAAAGGATGATAAGTTCCTTTTATTACTTTTACCACTTCAAGATCCTTGAGGTATTCTAGGGGATGGTCCAGGATCATTTTTCTTGTTTCTTTCTTTCTTTGTATGTACTACCAAATCTTGATATTCATTGTCATTTAACTTTTATTATATGTTTTATATTATTTCTTCTTTTTGTATGCATTCATCCCATAGTCTACTGAACTTGGTCAACTTCCTTCTAGCACATATTCCTTCAATGAAGAAGTCCAAATCCCTTGGGAGACCATTCAAAGTGATCATCACAATTTATGATTATTATACCGTGTCTCCAATAGCTTCTAACTGTTCTTTAATATGGGACACTCTTTTGAAGTATGATTAGATTGTTTTTTCCTTCTAAATCTTCACACTCTTGAATTGGTTTCTCAAGGTCATTCTTGTGTTGATGTTTTTCCTTCAAATAAACTAGATAGTGCATCAAAAATTTCCTTTGGATTCTTATTTAAATATACTTGAGGGATAAAATGATCCTTGTTGGAATCAATTATGATCCTGTTAGACTTGATTGTATCTGCCTCGTGCTTTGATTTTGCTTCATCTCCTTCTTGTTCTTGAACTTCCTCTTTGATGTAACCTTCTAGATCATGTTATTCAAGAATGAGCATGAATATATACTTCCAAGCTATGAAATTCTCATCTCCTTTAATATTTTCATCAAGCTCGGTATTGTTTGTCATCTTTAATAAATGAGAACCTCAAATGGAAATATAGGAAGTATAACTGACTAGTAAGAAGGTTGTTTCTTGAACCCGCTTCAAGATGACTTAGGGTTTGATAGGGAAACCCTAATTTTTCAAATGTGGTCACTTGCAAATATGATTGGAGGAAAATATGTACCTCCTCAAGGTGAGTTTACTAGTTTTCTCCTTATCTCGAAATTGTGGGAATAACATCAGAATACTTGATGCCCTAGTTTTCTCGATAGTAGTGGTAGTTCAAAAATAGAAAATCCACATAGCTAAAAATTGTTTCGACAGAAATATGTGCCCTCCTAAGGAGAGTTAATTGATCCTCCTTTTTCAAATGATATGTGGAGGGAGTTTCCTAAAATAATAAGCCCTATTTTGTTGAGTTGTTGGATAAGCTGTTGCATAATGACTTGTTTCAGGTTGAATTTGATACCATGTTAGAATTTAAAAATTTTATGTCAAAAAAAAAATGGATCACTGAAAGGATGACTAGAACAATAACACAAAGAGAACATAAGAATTTATCTTGGGAAACCTTCATGGGGGATAAAACCCACCAAAACTTCCTCGATACAGACTTCAACGAAGTAGAGTGTAAAACCCCAAGAAGAAGGCTAGATACTTCCTCTCTCTAGTTGGACTCCTTCTTCTATCTCTAGTGCACTTGATTAAGTGTTGAGTGTGTCTAAATGAGGGAGGAACCTCACTTATTTATACTCATCAAGTGAGTGACCTAATTACCTAACTAGGTCGGCAAATTTCTCTAATCAGGGCTGAACTACCCAGGAAGACTTAAAATAACATTTAGAAAATACTTTTGTGGCTACTATTGACCTAAATTACAATGAAGTTTTTACCTCAAGAATTTTACATGACCAATTACATCAATGACATCTCCCGAAGGAGGAATAGTAACAATATAATAAAAGTACAATACAATATCTTCCAAAGATGCATTTCTTTAATACTCCCTTTTAATGAGGAAGGTATTCTACAACATCAAGAACAACAACAACTTTACAACTAACTAGTGAATCTATAAGTCATAGGAAGTTTCAGAACAATAACATCATGTGTATGGAACACCAACATCAACATGGAGCATCATTAGCATCATCATGGAACATCGTCATCATCATCAACATGGAACATCATGATCATCATCATCAGTAGCATGGAACATCATCATCATCATCATCATCAATGTGTGATTGCTGGAACATCATCATCATCATCATTTGGAATACCATCATCATGTGAATGTTGGAACATCATCATCATCCGAAATACCATCGCCATGTAAATGCTGGAACATCATCATCAGTAGAATGAAAATGCTAGAAAGTCATTTGCATGTAAGTGTTGGAACATCATCACCATGTAAATGATGGAACATAATTCACATGTGAATGTTGGAACATTGTCATGATCAACTTTAAATGCTAGAACATCATCAACATGTAAGTGTTGTAACATCATCATCATCAACATGTGAATGTTGGAACATCATTAGCATGTGAATGTTGGTACATCATCATCATCAACATGTGAATGATGAAACATTGGTGGATACCTGGAGAAACTCTATGGTGGGAACTCTGGTAGACCAAACATGCCTTGTCTGGATTACTAATACTTTCGAACCAAACAATCCTAGCCATATATACCAATCTATCTGGGTCTCAAGGCTCTATCTAAATTACTAATCATTTCAAACAAACCAAGCCTAGTCAGACATACCGATCCCGCTAGTATCAAACATGACTTATCACGGCACATACTGACATACCAATCATAGACTAAGCTTCCACACAACTACTACAGGAAACCACATCATCATCATCAGTCCCTCTTATGAGTGAGGTCATTTCATACTATACCAAGCTTGTCTCGAAAGTATTCAAAATTTATTAGAGATAGAGGTTTAGTCAAGAAATTAGCAAATTTTTCCTTTGTAGGAACATACTAGAACTTTACATCTCCCCTCTACACCATATCTCAGATGTAGTAATACTTGATTTCTATATAATTCAATTTTTCATGGAACACTAGGTTTTCTAACAGCTTGCTACAACTCAGTTATCACACTAGATATCAGTCACATCCATCTTGGTATCGAACAATCTTGTGAACAAATTGTGAAACCACATTGCTTCGATATAGGATTTTCATGCCACAATATATTAATCCTTTGTCATACTGAGAGAAAAACTAGTTTTCTTCCTACCGAGCCATGAGATCACATGATCCCAAACTGAAATGACACCCTGAAGTGCTCTTTTTGTCTTCAATAACTCTTTCCCAATCTGAATCTGCATAACCATGTAATATGATCCCAATATCAGATGAATATCTAAGGCCAAAATACAATGTACCATTTAGGTACCTCAACACATGTTTTGTTTCAACAAAATGAACATGTCTAGGCTCCACCATATATTGAATCAAGGTGTTCACAACAAAACATATATCTGGTCTTGTATTTGTCAAATATATCAGTGAGCCAATAATTTGTTTGTACAATGTAACATCTACTATCCCTAAATGATCATCATTTAAGAGCTTCAAGTTTGTTACCATTGGAGTATTCATTGCCTTACAATCCATTATTCCAAATATATTTAGGATATCAACAGTATATTTTCCTTGATTAAGGAAAATCTCATCTACGAACTGCCATACCTCTAGACCTAGAAAGTAATGCATCATACCAAGGTCTTTCATCTAAAATTCTGTAGCAAGATTCTTCTTACATTCACTGATGAGATTATCTTCACATGTCAAAAATAATTCATACGCATACAACAATACTATCATAATCCCATCATCTACAACCCTATAATAAAGGTTGGAATATTCTTACCCTTGGTATGGACGAAACTCATCAGGAAGCCATTGATTCTTCCATACCACGCTCTGGGTTCTTTCTTCAACCCATAAAATGGTTTCTTCAACATGCATACATGTGTCTTTCTATCATGAGTTTCAAAACCTTGTGATTATTCAATGTACACTTCCTCTTCTATCACACCATTAAGAAAAGTCATCTTTACATTTATTTAGTGTAACTTCCTTTCCATCTTGGATGCTATAGAAAGGATAATTCTGATTGAAGTGTATCTTGCTATTGGTGTGAAAGTCTCTTCATAATCAATTCCTTTCTTCTAACATAACCCTTGGGATACAAATCTTGCCTTGTATTTTTCAATACTGCCATATGCTCAATGCTTTGTCTTGAAGATCCACTTTGAGGAGACTACTGATTTATATTTCGTTCTTGGCACCACATCCCAAACACCATTCTTTTATAATAGATCAGTATTAATCAACTATGGCATCCATCCATTCCTTTTTATTTGTTTCTTCTTCATAATAGGCAACTTCTTCATCAACAAGGTTGCACATCAAGCACACATAACTGGGGTATGTCCTTGGTCTCTTGCTTTCTCTGTGGGCTGCTTCTGGTGCACTATAATTTTTTGCATCTTGAATTATTTCACAAGCCCAAGATGGTATCCTTTTTTGTGAAATCATCTCGTGATTTGATTCCATAGGTCTTTGAGGATTTTCCATGTCATGGTTTTCTAGTATATCCTCTTCCTGAACATCTCAAATTGGTAATATGTTGGTCTCCACAACTCTAGGAGCTTCATTATCCTCTTCACGATCCTCATCTACATACTTCTTTATGGACTTGCTGAAAGCTGCATCCTCATAAAATGTAACATATTTTCTGATCTCAATATGACGGTCACTTGGGATGTAGACTCTATAAGCTTTTAATTTCTCACTATATCCAACAAATATCCCATTGTTTCCTGAAGGGTCCAACTTTGATATTTTCTCCTTGGGAACATGTATGTATATAGGGAAACTAAATATATTTTGGTCGCTGAATTTGGGTTTCTCATCGGTAAACATTTCTTCTGGATTCTTGTTCCCAAGAGCACCGTGGGAGATTTTGTTTTGCACCATAAGTGCATAGGTAGATACCGATCATGGATCATGGCTTTTAATACTTCCATGATGGATATATTATTTCTATCTTCCACTCCATTTTGTTGAGGATTATAGGGATTGGTGAGCTACCTCTTAATCCCATCTTCTTTACAGAAATCCTTGAATTCATTTTATGTGAATTATCCTCCATTATTTGATATCAAGGTATTGATCTTATTTTCAGACAGATTTTCTAAAATGGATTTAAATTATTTGAACTTCTAAAATACCTTACTCTTCAAGAAATAAATCCAAGTCTTGTGGGAATAGTCATCAATGAAGGAAAATTTATAAACATACCCACTTAGAGAAGTAGCTAACACCATACCACATACACCTAAGTGAACAATTTCCAAGATCCTTTTTTCTTTATTGTTGCTTCTTGGAAATGGGTTGTTGGTATTCTTTCCTTGTTCACATCCCTTGAAAACTCCTTCATGATCAATTTGTATCTCTGGTAAACATGTTACTACCTTTCTCATGATTAGAAATGCTTTGTATTCCACATTAGCAAGTCATTTATACCACAACTCACATGGGCTAATGGTACTAGCCATTAAGGATGAATTTGAATGTCCCTTCATATTGTAGAGTCCTCCTTCTTCAATTACAATCACGACTGCATCATCTATTGTCTTTCCTTTTGGCCACATTAGTACTTCACCATATACAAAATAAACTATGAAACATTTCTTATCTAAAGCTGATATAGAAAGGAGATTCTTTTTGAAACCTAGGACATATAGAACTTCTTTCATATTCATGGACTTTATGGATTTCAGCTTATAAGAGGCTTCTCCCATTACTTTTATGGGATATTGATAATCATTTCCAAGCTTCACTTTGTGTGGAGAGTCTTTCTAAATAAGACACGAGAGGGAGTCTTTGTATCCTGCCATATGTTTGGAAACACCACTTTCTATGAGCCAAGTGTCACTTCCATGTGAATTGAACCTATGAGAGCTAAAATTAAGACATATTCTTCATCGGAGTCTTCATATTCTCTAGCCTTCTCCTTATCTAATTCATTATTTTCGACTGCATGGGCATGAAACCTTCTATTCTTTTTTAACTTTTCTTCTTTAAGGGGATATTTTCTTGCAATGTGTGCCATCTTGTGACATGTAAAACATTCAAAGGCTGAGAAGTCCCTTCTAGTCCTTTTACCTCTTTAAGATCCTTTAGGTATTATACGGGATGGTACACAACCCTTTTTCTTTGCACATGATGAAAAATATTGATATTCAGTGTCATTTAACTTTTCTTCTCTATTTGCTATTCTTTCTTCTTCTTGTATGTATTCCTCCCATAGTCTACTGAACTTGGTCAACTTCCTTCTAGCACATATTCCTTTTATGATGGAGTATCAATCCACTAGGATACCATTCAAAGTGGTTATCTCATTTTTTGCTTCTTGTACTGTGTCTCCAATACCTTCTATCTTCTCTTAAATTTGGGACACTCTTGTGAAGTATGATTGCATTGTTTCTGCGTTATGAATCTTCACACTCTTGAGTTGGTTTCTCAAGGTCATTTTTGTGTTGATGTTTCTTGATTCAAATAATCCAGACAGTGCATAAAAAATTTCCTTTGGATTCTTCTTTGAATATACTTGAGGGATCAAATGATCCTTGTTGGAATCAATTATGATCCTCTTAGCCTTGACCATATCCTTCTTATGCTTTGATTTTTCTTCATCTCCTTTGGTTCTTGAACTTCCTCTTTGATGTAGCCATACAGATCATGTTCTTAAAGAATGAGAATGACTCTATACTTCCATGCTTTGAAATTCTCAGCTCCTTCAATATTTTCATCAAGATTGTTACTATTTGTCATCTTTAATAAATGAGAACCTCAAATTGAAATATAGGAAGTAGAACTTACTAGTAAGAAGGTTGTTTTTGGAACCTGCTTCACTCTGACTTATGGTTTGTCAAGAAAACCCTAATTTTTCAATTGTGGTCACTTGCAAATTAGATTGAAGAAAAATATGTTCCTCATCAAGGTGAGTTGACTAGTGTTCTCCTTTTCCTGAATCAGTGAATATAACTGTAGAATACTTGATGCCATAGTTTTCCCAACATTAGTGGTACGTCAAAAATTGAAAATCCATAGAACTGATTTTTTTTTCAATAGAAATATGCACCCTCCTAGGGAAATTTAGTTGGTATTCCTTTTTCAAATGATCTGTGGAGGGAGTTTCCTGGAATAATAAACCCGAACTTGTTGACTTGATGGATAAGTTGTTGCACAATGACTTCTTTCAGGTTGGCTCTGATACCATGTTAGAATTTGAAAAGTTTTATGCAAAACAAAAAGGTTCATTGAAATAATGACAAGAACATTAGCACAAAGAGAACATAAAAAATTATCTCTCGTGGGGGAGAGAACCCAACAAAACTTCCTCGATACCAAGTACAGTGTAAAACCAGAAGAACAAGACTAGTTTCTTCCTCTCTCTCAGTTGGACTCCTTCTTCTCTCTCTAGAGAACTTGCTTGAGTGATGAGGGTGTCCAAATGAGGGAGTCACCTCACTTATTTATACTATCAAGTGAGTGACCTAGTTAACTAACTAGATTGGTCTAGTTCTCTAATCCGGTTTGATCTACCTAGGAAGACTCAAAATAACATTTATAAAATAGTTTTGTGGGTACTATTGACCCAACTTAAAATGGATGTTTTACCTCAATAATTTTACATGACCAATTGCATCAATGAAATCTATCGAAGGAGGAATAGTAGAAATATAATAAAAGTACAATAGAATATCTTCCAAAGTTACATTTCTTTAAGAACTAGTGGCAGCAGAGGAAGAGAAAGAACAAATTACTAATATGGAGCAGGAGTATAAAATCAAAGAAAAAGGTTTGGAAAGAGAAGTAACTACCGTAAAAGAAGAGAATTGCAAATTGTTAACCTCCAAATGAACTGTTCTATCAACATTTTCTACAATAGACCCAACCAGTCAACTATCCCAAGTTATGGTATAGATGACATTTATGGACGCAGAGCTCATTCAGGTTAAGGAAGAGCTAGAGAAGCTTAAGGAATAAGTAGAATTTCTGAATCAGGTGAGACATATGAGAGATGATATTGACCTAGACTTGTAGAGCACCAAAGATAGAGTGTAAAAGAAAATAGATCATCTCACCAAGAAGAATTCTTGGGAAATCCCTCTAACGGGTAAAGCATTTGGATTGGGATGAAAGTTCAGTGGTGAGGATGTATAATTGGAACCATTTCATCATTTCTCGAGATGAATGGTATTTAGTAGACACCATAGTACGAGATTTTAAGAGAGTTGTCACTGAGTTGGACAATAAGACAAAAATTGTCAGAACTGTCACTGCTATCTTAAAGTCCAAAACAAATAAAGAGTTGGATGCATTGTTTATTCGAGATAGAACCTTGACTATCAAGCCTACCTCCAAAGTGATTAGAAAGAATAATATGTCCTTGATGGTACATGAAAAGGCTATTCAATTAGCTAAAGATGAAAATTCCTTCATAAATATTTTTGATGAATGTCTCAATGGCTTTCATCCCTTGGGATGGAAATAACTATTTGTACTTGCAACCACGATATGATGATTTAATTTGCAAGTGTTGAAATGATGATCACAAATTTGACGATATGGGAAGTGGAGTGAAGGTACATATAATATTGGACAATCTTATATATGACTTTGGGATTTTGTTAGACCTTCTGTCCCAGTTCAGAAGCATGCCTATGCTTTCTTACGCACACTATACAGATCTAGAGACATATCTAAGAGATATGAATGAAATCACATATCCCATGGCTAAAGAGTGGAAAAATATTTCCAAATATGTAGTTCTTCCTTCTCCTCAACAGGTTCCATTGATCAGAGATGAAGGAGCACCATGTGCATCTTCCTCACAGTCACCCTAGGTGCCACTTCAAAATTGTTTTCATGTGCCACCTGAATAATACATGCAATGAACACCTCATCCTCAAGATAAAATTGAAGTTTGAATTCCATCTTAGCAATAAAGGAAAGGGAAAAGCATACATCACAATTTCCACAACAACATATTTTAGATTCAATTAGGCAGTTTGTTAAGGAGAAAAAGAAGAGATACCAATGGAAAAACATAATTGGTTGTAACAAAAAATAAACCTATCACCTATAAAAGGAGAAACATTACACCATATCATGGATCGACATTTTGTTTGGGCTAAGTGTAAATTCTTAGATGTTTTTTGTTTGAACAAGTCTATATAATAAAGTGATATCTGAAATTTTGTAATTTGGGGGTTGGTGGATTTAGAATTTTTTTATCATTCTAGTATGTTCTTATTATTTCTTTTGTGTTTACAAATCTTATGTTTCCATGTAATAAATCCACTAAGATATATAATTAAATCCCATGAGGCAACATCTACCCCACATTTGGATCAAATGTTGTGATGAATGCTTTTCTTTCCTATTAATGTGTTGTGAAGTATTCATGATCTATTACTTGGAAAAAAATGTTGTCCATATGAGAATCTTGATATCTCTACAGTTATATTTATGTTGAACTACCAAATTTTATTGCTTTAGTATGTTTTATCTATTGTGGGATTAATATTTACTTGATGAAGTAACTTATTTTTCATTCATTCATTTATTCAATAATCTTTTGTCTGTTAAGTCATAAGTGATACCCATCAATATTAATCCTCTTGCATTCCTCATATCATATTGATTAGCTATTCATCCTAAAAGATACAAAAATATAATATATCTACTCGTTGAGTAGACAACTACAAATTCAAGCAGAAATGTATTGATTCCTTAACATAGTTCCAAAGCATCGTTGGAGAATATTAGGGACTAACATCGACTACAAATGATCTAACACATTGTTGGAAATTACATGGAATGAAACTTTAATGCAATTATGAAATTTCACCATCTGAAATAGTTCCTCAGATATTAACCCCACAATTTACTTCCCTAGAATTGTTGTAAATTAAAGTACAAAACAGTGAAAAAAGAACAATAATTCACTTTCCAAAAACCTTAAAATTACCAACAATTAAAGAGAAAAGACAGCAACCAATGAGGTGCGTTTTGATCCCTTATAAGGAAACTTATTAGTAAATATTCAGATTTGAAGGAAAAATTTTACAATAGAAATAAAAACAATATTACAACAATAAAATCAACCCTTTTATATTCTTCCTTAGATGTCAAATCAATTAATAATTTTTCGTTTTTACTAATATGCCCAATCAACAAGATCATTAGTATATGTAAACAAAAAAATATGAAATGTGAAGAACAATTGTAGTTGAAAATCAAATATGAAATTGACACAAGATATGTATCGTTGGAAAATTCATATATAATCTCAATGATGAATTACATGCCATAGCCTCTTCACAAGGTTACAAATCTAACCATGGAAAATTCCCTATCTATAGAAAATAATGAAAACCCTACCTCCACCAATAAGTGAAAGAATCTCTCCAACAGTATTTCCAAGGAAAAATGGAATCCTCTCCTCTTCTTCAGTACAAGCCCATCAGACAATTTTGTCCCAAAACCCTGCTCTCCAATATCCAAGAGTAAAACCCTAACCCTAGAATTCCAGTATTCTACAAGAAATGCCAAACATACCAAGAAAATTTAACACAAGAGAGAGAGAGAGAGAGAGAGAGAGAGAGAGAGAGAGAGAGAGGACAAGTGCTCTCCTCATGTAGGTCACATATCTACACAATATTGTGTAAGAATGAATATATAAGTCATGTCAATGAAATACTCTCTCCTTCCCCTATTTATATGAGAGGTAAGGGATACCAACAATACTATGTGGGCACAATCTCTTACAAGCAACCTACATGAGAACTTATAGGCCACAAAAGAGAGACATGCACTCCAAAGTACATGTGTCATGATCCAATGATGATGTCATACATAATAAATACTCCAAGATGATGTATATGATTAAGGAAAGTCCATGACACTCCATGTAGAGCCTACATGGACTCTATCCATATTCCAAAGACAAATACTCCACTGGGTCACTTACTCCCTATTGAAAATAGTTGTCATTAATGTCAAAAGAGTTCAGTAATGGAAAAGGGATAACCAATAAACATGATGGCAGTGTAGACTCAATGTAATTCAAATAAATCCACAAAGATAATGTGTATATCTAGTGAGGGGGTCAAGTCCTTGGATTGATACTCTGGATGAACGAATTTGCAGAATTGCATGGAGGATGAAGCTATATAGGTCATAGACAGATATAGATAAGGAGATCAAGTTTAGGTGTAGATAGATCGAGTTAATGCATGGAGGATGAGGCTATAGAGGTTATAGGTAGATCCAAATAAGGAGATAAAGTCCAGGTGAAGATAAATAGAGTTGATTGATCGATCCTCTGATCAATTAATGCAGAAGTTGTGTTTGTTACTTTGACAGAGGTTAGATTATCCAGATAAAAGGAGAGATATGAATAGACGATGGGGAAAGAATTAACAAAGTGAATCTGCACAGGAAATAAGATTTCCACAGTTAATCAGAGATCAATGGCTAGGAATCCTTCCGAAGGAGATCGACGGTTCTTAGATTTGCAGAAAAGTTGCAGGAGAAAAATTGTGGAATCCAATTACTGGAAAAGTGTGGTTCCATAATCTAAAATCTGCAAACCAAAGATTGATGGTCAGGAAAGAACCCTCAAGAAATAAACGGCCCAAAGAGTCGTAGAAAATGATTTGTGGAAAGATAATTGCAAAAGCAATTTTTGAGAAAAGTCGAAATGCTTACTTGCAATCCGCAATCCGCAATTGCGGAAGGAAGAAGTTTCTGATTGCAGAAAATTCGCTGTGGAAGAAAATTTAAAGAAGAGTCAAAATGCACATCTACAATTTGCAACCAGCGGAAGGAATTATTTCCCGCAAATTACGAAAAGGGAAATGCGGAAAGGACTATGCAGAAAAAGTATGTTGCAGAGAGTTTGTTCCGGAAAGGACGTTGTGAAAAATACAACTATGGAAGGTCGTGATTGATAAATTTAAACAGTGTTAAAAATGATAAAAAGAGAATAATTTCAAATTGGTCTTTGTTTGTGAAGGTTAACGATGTAGATGCATGACTATTATAAGAACAATATAACTCTTAAATAGAGTTATTATTAATAAGAAGGGATGTGGATGTATTCTTTAAAGAGGAATAAGAAATAATAACAAAAAGAAGTAAGAAAATGCATTTGATGAAGAGGCATGCATTATGAAGAGATGTGTTTGATCAACAGTCATGACTCCAGATCGAAAGGGCACAACTTTGAAGATCCAGAGTGAAGAGATACGTTGGTAAAGAAAGATGAATGATGGAAAATATATTTATAAGGAAAGATTCTAAGTTTAGTAATGTGTCTCTAGAGTTTAGATTGATGTAGTAGAAATTAGAACAGAGACCAAGGGAGACAAGCAGATCTGGAAGTTTGATAAAAACATACTCGAGTGGCAGGGTTATGCTAGGTCAGGATACCTGCCTACAAGGGGGTTGAAGCCTCCTTAAAATGGTAGCTGGTAAATAGGGTGGCATAGCATCCTTTCAGTAGTAGCTGATAAACGAGGGGGTCTTCACCTCCTTGTAGTGGTAGTTGGTAAATAGGGTGTCATAGCATCCTTTCAGTAGTAGCTGATAAATGAGGGGGTCATATCCTCCTTCCAGTGGTAGCTGGTAAATAGGGTGTCATAGCATCCTTTTAGTAGTAGCTGATAAACAAGGGGGTTGTATCCTCCTTCCAGTAGTTGCTGGTAAATAGGGTGTAGTACCATCCGTGTCTATAGTAGAAGGAAGAAACTATTTGTAAATATAATTTTGCAGTAACATGAAGTATTGGTGGTTTACCCAATTGGGTTTCCATGATAAATTTTTGTTTTGTGTGTTCTTGTTGATCATGTGTGTTAATGAATAAATTAAAAGTGGTTTAAATTGTTAAAAGTTATCAATATTGATTCACCCCCCCTCTCAGTATTATCCATTATTCCAACAATTGGTATCAGAGTAGGTTCCTTCACTACAGTATAAAACACTAGAAGGAAGATCTTATTAAAAACCTTTATGGATCAACAAGAAGGGATTCAATCCAACTGAGCTCCAGTACTTAATAAAGAAGGATATGCATTATGGAGCATAAAAATGAAAGTATACTTACAGTCATTAGGATATGGAGTATGGAATTCAGTAATCTCTGATTACATCCCACCAAAAAGAATAAGTGTTGGAATATATTAAACCCACTCATAACTTAGGATAAAATAACTAATCATTATTTGATTAATTATCTACCCACTAGCTTAATTAGTTAGCATCCACTTGCACCTTGAAGTCAAAACTTGTCATCTATACCCCATGAATGATTTATTTCTTATTCTGGGTTGATCTTGACCAATTTATGGACATTCAGAATTGGTAACTGTGCTTTACTATATATTCTACTTTATTTTGGTTTATCCAGCTTTTTTGTGGATAAGGCAAAGCTAGTTAACTAAGAAACTGGTATCTTTTGTTTCCAACCTATACTCCATGACTTTCTCTCCATTTTCTAGGATTAGCATGTTTTTCCATCACTCTTGACAAATCACTCATGCTTTTTCTAATTCATGAGGCCCTTGACTGATTTGGGATGTGCTTTAGCCACCTATGGGGGTTTATCATATTTGGTAAGTCAACCTTTTCTATATTTACGATTTGTCTCCATACAACTCGATTTTCCTATGAGGAATGTACTATTTATGTACACTATTATTCATCATTAATCAATGGAAGGATACACTCCAACATTCATCTCTTCATTCATGTGATTCAATCTTTTTTCTTCTCTCTATTTTTCTTGTGTATGCTTGTGAGAATTATCTTAGTAGAAATATCTATTTCCTGTGCTTATTTGTAGAATATTTACTCATAACATTGCAGCTATTATTTCTACATGGTATCATAGCATAAGGTTGATCAAATTCTATAGAGTTTAGGAGCTATCTATCCTCTCCAGCAGAGCGCATCCTGTCTCCTATCCCTCTCTAAAGAAGAGCTTGTCTAGATTACAATATTTTCTTCTAGTTTTGTTTTGTAGGTTGCAGAGAGTTTCTTCTTGAGTGCATCAACTAAGAAATATGGATTATTCATCATCTGTAATTCTTACTCCCTTCAACTACCACGAATAGAAATCCAAATTTTGAATTCTATTGTGCAGTAAAGGACTATATAGAGTTACTCTAGCTTTGGACAATGAGCCCAATGCTGTGATTGAGAAAGCTAAGTGGCATAATAGGTTGGATGAAGCCTATGGATTTATTTGCCTCTCTATTTCTCTTGATATACTCTTTCATCTATATGGTTTTACAACTCCAAACCAAGTTTGGAATCAATTGGAGTCTCTCTTTGGAGTTCAGTATGAGCTAAGAGCTCATCAATTAGAGATTGAGTTATTCTCATTGAGTCCAAGCAGTTTCAATTCTCTTGAGGGTTTCTTCACCAAGTTCAAGTAACTTGTTCTACTGCTAAAGAAATGTGGGATTGAGAATGCATATGATAAATTAATCCTTTCCATTCTTTCTAAATTGGGTCCTGATTACTCAGTTTTTGTGTATACTTTTCATGCTACTAGGCTTGTTATTCCTTAGTGGAAATTTCCTTCTTTAAATACTTTTCTTGATTCACTAACAAAGGAAAAAGATAAATTGATCCATATGGGTGTCCTTAATTCTTCCAAGGGAAAGAATCATGCTCTCATGGTTTAAGGAATCAAGAATTTCAAATCAAAAGAGAAGCAAGTTGTGAAGAAGCCAAAGTTAGAAATTGAAGATGAAAGTTTGAAGCCTACTGATGAAGATTCAATAAAGAAGGGTAATAAGAAAGGGAGCATATACAAGTGTTCTTATTGAAAAAAGGGTTTTCATTAAGATAAGAAGTGTTTCAATAATAATATGGACATCATGTCTCAGCTTCTTGAGAAGCACAAGATCAAAGTTCCAGATGAACTAGAGAAGCCCGCTGATTCCTCAGAACACTGTCATAGTGCACAGTTCCAAGGTGATACAACTTATGATTTTAGTGACAGATTTAAATCCTTTTCTCATGTATCTAATATATATTTAGTATTTGAGATATCAGAATCATAAATATTAGATCATTTCTTTGATAATCCTCCTCTCAGTCTACTAGATTCATCTCCCAAAAATTGTGATTTTTCACTAGATATTGACTTGTCATTGAGCAGCTCTGCCTCACAAGATTATATATCTTATTTAGAATATTGTTTGTAGTTTGATATGTATTTCATGACACAAATCATACCACCATCCATACCATCTACCATACCTTTGAATAATCCTAAGACTATACAAATCCCAAGTTCACTACTTGATTCCTCATCAGTCTCTTATGCAGTGTTACTTATCTTACATGGTTTGAAGTCTTTCCTATACTTCAGTGGTTGTTTATCCATGACCTTAGTAATATTTGGAATGATATTAAACATGTTTGGATCTGTTCTAATCACTTATGTTTTATATCTCAATTCCATCCATCATTCATATTTTTACACCTATCACTTTTCCCCAGTTGCTCATAGTTTTCCTAGTCTATCCCTATATCCTCATGGAGGCACTGAAGCCTTTGTCTTCTCTGTCCCATATGATAATGTTTATGATATATCATAGTTTTATTAGACTCATATATGATCTATAAGGGTTCTATATCAGATTGGAATATTGACATGTGATTCACATAACAATTTTGCCGTTATTCATGGAATTGAGTGTGTAATAATTTGTCTTAATTTTTGTACTCTTTGGGAAGGAGTATGCACAGATCTCTTTTCCATTTTAGATTGTGTTTTCAGATCAGCGTTTGAAAGCAAAAATAAGCATTCAGATAATGCTCCTACTTAATCACTCGATGAGATACAAAGAGTCTCTCCTCTTCCTTCTTGCATGTTCTACACTCTAGTGCATGATCATGGAGTTCATGATTTCTTCATCAAGTCTTCCATCCAGAAGTAGTTCATTCAGCTCATTCAAGTGAAGATAAATGTTGAAGACATATTATTTCAAATTTTGTTCGTTTTCCTTTATTGAGGGAGGATTTTCCCCATGTGGTTTTTCCTCTTTCCTCACTTTTATGGACATAATAATTGTTAAAGGGTGACCATAGCCTTGTTGCTGGGCCCTATATGCATCCATATGAACCTATATTTTTGACATACCATCATAAATTCAGACTTAAAGGGGGGTGTTAGAATATATTAAACCCACTCATAACTTAGGATAAAATAATTAATAATTATTTGATTAATTATCTATCCACTAGCTTAATTAGTTGCAATCCATTTGCACCTTAAAGTCAACAAATGCCATATATACCCTAGGAATGCGTTATTTCGGATTCTGGGTTGATCTTGAACACTTTATGGACATCCAGAATTGGTAACTGCACTTTGCTGCAGATTCTGCTTTAATATGCTTTATCCAGGTTTTCTGTGGATAAGGTAAAGCTACCTAACTAGGAAACTTGTATCTTTTGTTTCCAACCCATCCTCCATGATTTTCTCTCCATTTTCTACCATTAGCATGTTTTTCCATCACTCTTGACAACTCACTCATGATTTTTCTAATTTGTGAGGTCCTTGACTGATTTGGGATGTGCTTTAGCCACCTATGAGGGTTTATCATATTTGGTAAGTCAACCGTTTTTGAGGTTTATGAGTTGTTTCCATACAACTCGATTTTCCTATGAGGGATGTACTATTTATGTACACTATTATTCATCATTAATAAATGGAAGGATGCACTCCAATATTCATCTCTTCATTCATGTGATTCAGTCTCTTTTCTTCTATTTATTTTTCCTATGTATACTTGTGAGAATTATCTTAGTAGCAAGATCTATTTCATGTGCTTCTTCTTAGAATATTTTCTCATAGTATTGCAACTATTATTTATACAATAAGGACCACATATTAGAAAGGATACAAGAAAAATAAATCAAGGGAAATGGAGGCTATACTTGATGGATTACCTCAACCCATCAAAGAGAAGACAAAACAATGTATCTCAGCTAAGGAACTTTGGGTCAAATTGGAGAAACTTTACTCAGTTGAACAAAGAGAAGAAGAAAGCCTTGATATTTTCGAGAATTATAGTGATGAGGTATAACCTTGCAGTCATATGGAATATAGTAAGGATGAAGAAAATCTATCCATGGAGACAATGACTTCAAAAGATAATCCAGATGTGGAAGGAGAGGTGGACCTAATGGCAGAACTCATTAGTTTTCTTGAAGAAATTAGAAAGAGAAGAATAAAGAACAATTATTTGAAAGAAAAATTGTCAAAATGCCAAGGAGAGCAGAAGTCAAAAGAAGAGGAAGTCAAGACCCTCCAAAAGGAAATGAACAATTTAAGACAACAAGCAATGGATAGTATGAAAAATACCGAGACTATAAAACAAGAAGTTGCTAACTTCAAAGGAGGAATAAAGAACCTAAAAGATCAACTATCTATTAGTGAGAAGTTGAAGGAAAGTACTGAATCACTTAATAAATTCCTCATCTTACAAACATTCCCCAGGGATAAAATAGGTCTTGTATATGATCAAGAACATGCCATTAAAGGATCAAGCTCCATCAATCAAGAAGATGTTCAATGTCGAGATGATGCTTCCAAAGATACACCCATACAACAGGATAATTACAGGAAGATTAATTCTATTCATCAAAATTCGGCTCATCCTCCTATGAAGAAAAATTTCAAAATATATGCCAATGAATTGTATGGATATTGTCATCATTGTCACAAGTTTGGTCACAAGGATGCTGATTGTAGAATCAAAGAAGAAGATCAAGGTCTCAAAAGAAAAGAAGGAACTAACATCTCAAATAGAAAAAGACTGATTATATGTTTCATATGTCACAATGTTGGCCACTTTGCAATACATTGCAAGAACAATACATCCAGGTTGTCTAAAGAAACACATGAGAAGAGATATAAGATAAAATCCAAAAGACAAAGAAATAGAAGACCAGTAAGCAAGGTACCTGAAGGAAAGTTGTGGAGAAGAAAGTCAGATTACAAGGAATCAGAAGAAACAAAGCTTCCAAGCATCAATAAAGTTTCCAAAGATAATGTTGAGCATAATAGTGTTGTAGATAAGAGTGACATACATTATGATGGAAATAAAAATGAAGAAGAAAAATAATACACCAATGGAGATGAAGATGATGGTGGTGGAACTAAAGGAGAATGTATTTTCTAAAATGTCTCAAGACCAATAAGAGAGACCTGAAATTAACATTAGAAGGAATCATATACTCCAGGGGAGTTAATATCAGAGAAGTGCAATTGGTACTTGAAAAATATCAGTTGGTAAGAATAAAATAATGTTTTGAATTTTCCATAAAAGAAGAATAAGACAAGTCATAATAAATACTTGGTAAAGGCTATCTTCATAAGAAACAAGAGATGATCATGGTTAAAAGATAATACTAGTGAATGGTTGACATATATCAAAGTGTAAGACCTGTGAAGTAACATAAGAATATTAAAATGTGTGATCCATGAGATCCATGAAGACCATGAATTCTATAATCCAATAGAATATGAATATTATCCATATTACTCAGAATATGAAGTCATGACACATAAATAAAAACCTTGTACATCCTAAAAGTATTCATTTGATCACATTTGTTTGGGATGATCTTCCATGTTTCACACCTGGAGGATTTCATAATCCTATTTTTATGGTTGATCAGAACATGTAAAGAATAAATACAAGAACAGATCTAAAGGATACCATTGAGACAATCTTAAGGACTGTCTAATAGGGAAATTATGAACAACTATTTCTGTGAGTTGAAATCATTTATTGGAAATTGAGGACACAAGTACACAAAAATTGTGTTCTACAAGACTGCAACACTCACCTGGTATCAATTAGGTATCATTTTGTGTTAGAAAGCTAATTGCACCTAAGGATTATGAAAACAGATTACCTATAAAAACTGAATAGTCTCGGTGAACTATTTTGTGGGGTTAAGCATGTATAAAATAAATGGCAAGTGAATGGCCTCAGTAACCTTGGGAGACAATATAGTATCATTGAATCTAGTGCATCTCACATTGATCCTTGGTATATGTCAAAAAGGGGAGTAAGGACATAAGGTTGAGAAATTGTTTTCATGTGATTTAAGACTCCTTAAGAAGAACAAGTTGTGTGATACATATTTAAGGGAAATATGTGGAGGAAAACAAATCTGATATTACTTCTATGTTAAAAAAAGAACTCCAGTGGTAGGTATTTAATGATATTTTCAAATATATATGAAAATCCTAACAAAAAATTCTCATTGGGCAGAAGCTGAAAAATACCAATATATTATTGCTTTCACATTAAATGGACAGACAATGTATAAAGGAATACATATTATAGGTAAGTATTGAAATTTTTATGATCCTATTGGTCAAAAACTTGGATTGTTGAGGATCATTGGAGAGCTTTGAACAATGGCACCTATAATCATTGAAGAAGTATGGAAATAATAGTACATAAGATCAATCCATGACAGCTCTAAAATAAAATGATGAATATAGCTTGGGATATATGAATGTTGTCTAGTCCTTGATGGCTACTCGCACCTTCTTAAAAATGACTTTCCATATGGTTCATTTGGAGAAGTTGATGATCACTAGGATAAGATAACAGATTGAAGACATAAAGTTGTCTTAGGATAGCTACATGAATATACAGAGTAGATTTCATGTTTAAGGGAGATATGTTGACAGGGGAATCTGATAGAAGGAATCACTGTGATAGGGGGAGTATATGGATTTATCATCCAAGTTATCATTCAAAAGAACCTGTTGCATAAAGGATAATGTTAAACAACACATTGGTTAGTACCAAGTGAAGTTAAAAGAAGAAATATTGGAAAGGAATAACAGGTTATCCTTTGTCATTGTTGTCAAAGGGGGATAATGATTAGATGTTTCTAGAAATGCCAAAGGGGGGGAATGTTGGAAATAATTGTCATTAATTCCAAAAGAGATTAGTAATGACTAAGGGATAACCAATAAACATGATGGTAGTGAAAAATCAATGTAATACAAATGAATCCACAAAGATAATGTGTAGATCCAGTGAGGGGATCAAGTCCTTGGATTGATACCCTAGATGAAAAAATTTGCAGAACTGCGTGGAGGATGAAGCTATAGATATCATAGACAAATATAGATAAGGATATCAAGTCTGGTTGAGGATAGATCACTTTGATTCATGGAGGATGAATCTATAGAGGTTATAGATAGATCTAGATAACGAGATAAAGTCCATGTGAATATAGATCAATTTGATTGATCGATCCTTTGATCAATTAATGCAGAGGTTGAGTTCATTCCTTTGACATAGGTTAGACAATACATATTAAACGAGAGAGATGAATCGATGATGGGGAAAGAATTCACGAAGTGAACGTGCAAAGGAAATAAGAGTTCCACAGTCAATCATAGATCAATGGCTAGGAAGCGTTCTGCACCAGATCGTCGGTTCTCAGATTTGCAGAAAAGAAGTTGCAGGAGGATAATTGTGGAATCCAATTTCTGGAAAAGTGGGGTTCCACAATATGCAATCCGTAACCCAAATATCGACGGTCAAAAAAGAACCCACAAGAAATCGATGACCTAGAGAGTTGCAGAAATAAATTTGCAGAAGGATAATTCAGAAAGCAATTTTTGAGAAAATTCAAAATGCTTACCCACAACCCACAATCCACAATTGTGGAAGGAAGGAGTTTTCATTTGCGGAAAGGTCATTGGAGAAAGATCTTTGTGGAAGCAACTTTCAAGAAGAGTAAAAATTCACATCCGCAATCCGAAACCCGCAATTACAAAAGGAATGCGTTTCCGCAAATTATGGAAAGGGAAATGCAGAAAGGACAATGCGGAAAAAGTCTATTGTCGAGAGTTTGTTATGGAAAGGACATTGCGGAAAAGAAAACTACAAAAGGTCGTGGCTGATAAATTTAAATAGAGTTAAAAATGATAAACAAAGATAATTTTGAATTGGTCTTTGTTTGTGAATTTTCATGATGTAGATACATAACTATTAGAAGAAGAATATTAACTCTTAAACAAATTTATTATTAATAAGAAGGGATGTGACTGTATTCTTTAAAGTGGAAGAATAAATAATAACACATAGAAGTAAGAAAATGTGTTTGATGAAGCACCATGTGTTATGTAGAGATGTGTTTGATGAGCAGTCATGACTCCACATTGAAAGGACGCGACAATGAAACTCTAGAGTGAAGATATACGTTGGTAAATAAAGATGAATGATGGTAAATATATTTATAAGCAAATATTTCAAGTTTAGTAATGTGTCTTTGGAGTTTAGATTGATGTAGCAACAAGTAGAACAGAGACCAATGGATGCATAAGAAGATATGGAAGTTTCATAAATGCATACTAGGGCTGCAGGGTGGTTCTAAGGCAGGCTACATGCCTGCAAGGGGGCCATATCCTCCTTCCAATGGTAGCTAGTAAATAGGGTTTCATAGCATCCTTTCAGTAGTAGCTGATAAATGAGGGTCCATAGCCTCCTTCCAGTGGTATCTGGTAAACAGGGTTTCATAGAATCCTTTCAGTAGTAGCTGATAAATGAGGGGGTCGTGGCCTCCTTCCTATTGTAGCTGGTAAATAGGGTGTTGTAGAATCCTTTCAGTAGTAGCTGATAAATAAGGGGGTCATATCCTCCTTTTATTAGTTGCTGTTAAATAGGGTGTAGTACCATCCTTGTCTATAGTAACAGGAAGAAACTATTTGTAAATATATTTTTGCAGTAATAGGAAGTATTGGTGGTTTAAATTGTTAAAAGTTGTCAATATTGATTCACCCCTGCCCCCTCTCTTAGTATTATCCAACATTCCAACACTCCCTATAAGAACATTGTTGAATCCTAAGGAATCCTTGATCTATCTACAATACTTAGAATAGGAATCCGATCAGTCACATGCCATATAGGGATTGAATTCCTCCATGATTCACAATACTTTACATCCATGTAGGGAGTTCCCCCACTAGGTGAATCCTCTATGTGGTCATCATGAAGTGCATCCACCATACAAGCAAGATATTTCCAATGACCAAGGGAATACTAATTGGACAAAAATCAACTGAGATCAAGCATCCACTGATTAATCTATCTTGAGTGTGGATATCCATTGCAAACCGTCTCTCATATTACAATACATCTTGAACCATCTATGGATGTACCACAAATATCATGAAGCACCTCCAAACATGTTGTAAACATGTTGAAAATCTACCAACTTGGATCTATAATAGAATGATTCAATCCACAACAAAGCACCATTAACTAATTCAATTCAAAATTGGACATGAAATTTGTAGCTATGAAAATATTTAAGGGGATAAAAAATTAAGCCTATGGTATGTAGTCTAGAATGGTAGTCAAACACTACGTTATAATTTAGGTTGCAGTTAAACAATATTAAGAATTGTAGTCATATAATGCTAATGTGAAGGTAGCATATTTATGTTGATATTTATAGTCATACATAGTCTTAAGAATTGCAATGATATGGTACTAAGGTGAATATAACATGTCAATGTTAAAAATTGTGGTCGTTAAGGTAATATAAAATTACTCTATAGCCTATAATTGAATTTTGAATCTTACGATCTCAAGGGTTGTGGTCATACATTTATAAGTTGAAGGTAAACTAAGAGTGTCAAGGTTTTTAGTGATACACACTCTTAATAATTTCATTTATACATAGTGCTAAGGTGACTTGACAATTGCAAATAATTTGTTGAATCCAAGTTGTCTATAAATTTGTATTCAAGGTGAGACAAAAGTAGTTGTCAGGTGTGCATGAACATTAAAAAACAATAAAATTCACTTTTTTTTTAACTCCATACCTTGACCATAGAACACATAGCTCCAAAACTTACTAAAGGTGTTGACATAGTGAAGGGAGGAGGAGCACCAAAGAAGATAACTTTTGAGTATGAGTGCAAAAAAGATAACATGGGCAACGAAATCTTGTATGTGAAAGACACGGATTTTCCACCAATGCCATTTCTAATATGTGCATGATACTAGAAACCATGCTAATCTATTGGTGGATAGTATTACAACTACAAATAAGAAAGGGTTTCCCATTATTCTCTCTTCGAAGGAGGAATAAATTGTGTAGTGTTATAAGGGTGTGGTATTGTTGACATGGAGGGAGTATTTAGTTTAAATATCATGTTGCACATATTTTTTTTAGGGAAAATTAATTCAAAGGATGGATCTCTTCATTGTCACTATGGATAGTCTTCAAGGCCTAGGTTTCTAAATTTTTCCTATAAAATGGTTGAAGGTTTGGATCATTACAATTCAATCAATGTGATACCTTCATGTGTTGGATGATTTTATAATAACTTAGCAAAGATACACGAAGTCAATACATACAATATTGACAGTATTTGGAGTTGTGATGCAATTGAGGTGCAATGAGGAAGAGCATGTGGCATGATATTTTAGCAAAGATGGTGGTAAAAGTGCACCTCATATTATTCATAAAATGAGTCGATAGTCTTTTTTCTTGTGTAAATGCTACAAGGAAATTAGTTCATGGATTCTACTTGTTAAAAGGAAGAAAACAACTAAAGAACTACATTTCAAGGTGCAAATGTAACTACTACTACATTTTAGGTCACAAGCGATGTTGATTATGATGTCAATTTCAATAGAAACTTTTTATGTAGTTTTTATCCTCTAAATTAATTGTAACTCCAACAAAAAAAATATTGATACCTATAAACACCATATGATTGTAATAATATTTTTTCTTTGACTTTATCATCACAATTATATTTCTTAAAATACCTTCCAAAAGAATTGATAGATCTACATACATGCATCAATATATTGAAGTTTAGACATTTAAATGATGTCTAAATTTCACTTCAATTTTATCCATGTTGAAACAATGCACATGCATACTTGGGGTCCGCTTCTCAAGTGAAGGTCAATAAAGTGACATTTTCTTGTAGATGAGAAAAACATAATTAGTATGATATATATACAATAGAGTGGGGATGATGTGCAATATCACTCTTATAAACCTACTTTAACCCTAAATCTAGTTTTGAGAATAATAATTTGATATTTTTGATTCATATATTAGACCTTTGATCCACCATTTAATACATAGTAGGGGCCACACAATGTAGGATAACCCCAACCAGAATCTACTAGGATTTGGCAAGGCCCAATAAGTGATATGCATTTTCATTTTGCATCTATCTGATATATTTCAGAGTGATATAACCCAAGAGTATTTTCGGTCTCTAATACCTAACCTCAACATTTATTTTGTTATATTTATAAGTATGCGGATGCTGAATATGTATAATATACATGGATACAAATTAGCACATTACCACTATTAATATTTTTTTCTTTCTAAAATATATGCAAAAATATAATAGATAGATTCATGAAATAGTACAAATACAAGAAAAACATATTCAAGCACTACACATAGATGATAGAAATAGGATGGAGCTACTTGCAAACCCAATAGTGGATTACACCTAGAATTATAGATTGTTGAAGAAATACTTTTCCAAGGTTATTTCTATTAAGAGATAAAAGTGGTTTTATATCACCTCGTGGTTAAGATACCTATAATGGGTACTTTGGACCTGGTCAACACTAATCACTTTAATTTTATATTTTAGGCATTATTTAATATAAAATACCTTAAACACTATTATAAGAAATATTTGTTATGGGCTTGGTATGTTGCTATTTTGACCTTTCATTAAAAAGTAATGAGATTACATATAAACTAGTTCATTTGCATATGATAGAAGCGTATGTGTTTAGGTGCATAGTATGTCCTCTTCCTTGAGAATACCGGAGAAGATCATTTGCAACAAAACATAGGTTTGAGGAATTAGAGAGATAATAGTATAAATCAATTTGAAATTATGGTACCTAGAAGAATATTCTTTATAAATTATCTTGATTAATTGATGTTATGCTAGGATTTAGATAGTTAAATAGGTGATATAGAGGCTAAGTTAACTTTTCAAATATTTAGTTTCAACATGTATGTGCAAATCTACTTGAAGTGAAAAGGAATGAATTTTTTGAATTTTTTCTTCTTCATAATTGGTTCCAATGATTTTATCATTCTCCTTATTCTAAAAATACATTGGTCCTCTAACTCTATTTAAACATGTTTTTCTTCATATTCCTATGTTTTCGACATTATATTCACATTTTCTTTGCATTCTCTTGTGACATTTTTAATTCTTTTTCTTATTACTTATGTTTGCCTTATCATAGATTCCCTGAAATTTTGCATATGATTCTCTCAATTAAATTTCCAAAAACACCCTTTAAAGGCCCAAGGAAAGAGCTACACCTCCTGAAAATAATTCTATTGTTTTTATTTGCAAAAAATGTTTGTTTCTATATTGAAAGTTGTAAAATCCTTGTTTTTGCTTATAATTTCTATTCATGTTCCTAATAATAAATTTGTTCTATATTTGCACAGCTAGTGGAGGTGCCTATGGAGGTTGTTGAGAATAGTAGTTGCATGAAGTCTCTTGATAAATTGTTATGGTTGATGATTTCTAGTAGATATGGTATTGGATGAGTTCAAAGATGGACCAAGTCCATAGTTTGGATTCACATAAAGAATTATGACAATATCTGATTTCATTTTGAATTGTGAATAAGCATAGTAAATAATACAATAACATTTGATATAGTTTCTCAACAATCGCTAGAATATGTAGTTCTCATTGAAGTGATTTTATTAAGTTCTATATAATCTATGTATAACTTATAGGAGTTGTGCTTCTTCATCACCATAACGATTAAGGTTGAGATTGAGCTATTGTCATTTTCTTATGAATTTTACATTCAACAAATCTTAGACAAGTTGGTTAATCTCACTCTTTTATAAGCATGGATATTTCTATATTGGAACATTGGGACAATTTCATAATTATAACAAAAAAAATTAAGGATGGTAATATATTCAATCATATGGACATTGAAATATAAGTTTCTTATATTGTAAAAAAATACATTTTCCAATAGATGAAAAAGGAAAAATTAGCACAGAATTAGAGAAAATAGAATACTTAAGACATGTACAGTACTTAGGTTAAAAAGGGAAAAGCGAAATATCATAAACATAGTACATAGGATAAAAAAAAGCATAGTAGTTCAGTTAAAATGAGAAGCATATTATTATTAGTTCAAACAAAAAAACAAAAGAAATCGAACATTGAGTGTGGCATGTAAACAATGGACAATGAAGAGATATAAAATTGGTAGAACAAATCCATGACTACGTGGGAAGAAAAGTGAGTGGTAGCAGAATCAAAGTTAGAAGGGAAATTAGAGACAAACGACAACATTATATGTTTTTCCCTTGTTCCAAAATGTGTATGTGCATGTGAATGAAATAATGGTTGGTTTGAGTCTCCCAAGAGATCCCAAAACTCCAAAGAAGGGTTGGGAAATATTGGATATCATAGTGGAAGTTCATGTTAATTGCTAAGGAAATATTTCTTGTGCCATATAGTTATGTTGATAAGTGTAAGGAGTACCAAAAATTTATAACCATTTTTGTATATTATATTTCAGCCACTTGAACAACATTCTAGTAGTTATTAATGTGGCACTCTACTAATTATTAATGTGGAATTAAATTGTTAAGAAATAGAACACGCAAGCACAAGACAATAATTGGTGGAAAAGGATTTACCCATTATTTAGCGTTGATGTCCATACCAATGATGGTATTATATTGTACAATGATAATAGCTACCTATATATTTATATCTCACTTACAACTCATTAGTGGATAAGTATGACAACTCATAAAGTGATAAGAATAAAAACTAATATGAGAGGTGATGTAGGAGTTTGTGTTTGTCTAGGACTCAGTCTAATATTCCTCCCCTCAATCACAAGTAAGGATAATTATACTATTAAAGTAAGAAGAATTGATAGAAAATTTAATTTGAAACTTATGAATTGAGCTTTGATGAAGATATGTTTGAAAAACCACCAATCTAGATGTTGAATGGTTGATTTGAAATGAATTTTAAATTTTGAATTGAAATTCTTGAAATGAGTAGCTACCATGTTTGAACATTCCTTTATTTTTATAGAAGCTGGCATCTTCTACTAATTCGGTGATCAAATAAGATCATCATTATTATATAAATGAAAAAATAGGATCATCGAGTGCTTTTTGAATTTATACACAATTAGGTGTCGAACAAAATCCAATGAATAGTTGATTTAATGTAGATAGCTTGTTGAGAAGACTAGTTTCCATGTTGGAATTCTGAAATGTTGATTGTATATGGATTGGAATTTGAATATTGAAGCTTGACTATCATCATTGATTTATATTCCTCATATCAGTGCAAGGTGAGAAGAATGTGGAAGGGATCCAAGCTTAATATTCTAGATTCTTCTTCAATCATTGAATTTTGATGGCATGTATATGGTGGTTTTGCCTGGTCAATAACCTTTTCACTTGATCTTATCGCTTCTTTGTAATTCCCCCCTTTAGGCACAAGAGAGTACCTTTATTCTTTAATTTTTGTGCTTCCCGAGTGAGGTGCAATGGATTACCAATTTAGAATGGGCCATAGTAATTCCCAAAACTATCCTTTGGAATACTGATTGAAGTTTGTTTTATTTTGTAATTTCACCATTTAGTTGTGTCTTTACTTGTGTTTGAATTAGAAAATAACACTTACACAACTTCTTTACTTGTTGATTCCATATCCAAGAACTTATCCATCAATAGTGAGGTGGTCATTTATGAACCTTCTTCTAATTTTGAAATTTGTTTGAGAGATGAGTTGTCTTCCCACAATGAAGACACGGATGTAGATAAAAAAATTATATCTACAAATGGGAGACTTTATGATAATGTTGTCATTTATTATGAATTTCTCCATGTGTTTATCATCAACTATTTGAATAACTTCTTCATTGACTTCTGGAGCCTTCAAATTTTCATTAAGAAATACTACACTCATAAATTGAATTGGTTTAGAGTAATATGGAACATGAAAGATGCCATTTCCATATCCTAAGTCATGTTGATTTCTATTGAATTGTCATTCTTTCTGAGGTTTGAGAATCATTTTGGATATATATATNAATTTACTAGGATCATGGATAATTCCTTCTCATGACTAGTTAATGAATCATTAATCACCATATATGTATCACCTAGTTGTACTAGTTCATTTGAATCAAAAGTAGCATCAACATTTTGCAATATATTGTTTGTGTCAACAAGTTGTATCAACCATTTGAATTAAGTCACTTGTATTAGAAGTTGCATCAATCATTTCCTTCAATTAACTGTAGTTGAATAAATTCAATCATTTACTTCTTTATTTCAATTTGGTTGTGAATGATAATAATACTATTCTCCAATTCTTCTAATGCATCTTGTAGTTATTTAATTCCTTGATTTTCATTATGCAATTGCTTTCCTCCTTTACCCATTAGTTGTCATGCTTGCTTGTATAAGCTCACTTACTCTTATTTCCAACTTTAGGGTGATGGGTGCTACTGATCACGAGACTTAAAGTGTGACTATAATTAGTTTGATTTTGATTAATGATGACCTCATTCAAATTTCAGGTAGGTCTATTTTTGACAATTTTCATAATGGTTTTGCAACTCAACCATTAAGCCAATGTTTGAAACTTGCTCAATTGATTGTTAGCTTTTCCATGAATCAATTTTTAATGATGTTTAGAAGAAAAAACACAAATTCTTATCTTCTCACATGATATCACACATTGCTTTGTGGGTGATTGACATGATGTCTTATTTTGATCAAGTTTTTAGGCTTTTTTACACCATGTGTAGTTATTTTTTTCAAATAAAATGTGTGAAATTTAATACCTCAATTGTAAAACCCCGAATACATTGTAATTATACTTAGTAAGTGGTGGAAAGTATAGAACTAATAGTCCAATGAGACCAAGATGTAATATTGTATGTAATCATTAATAAAAATCCTAAACCACTGGAATGGGGATGGATAAGAATATACAAGGACTAGGATTCCATGAGTGAGGAAGACATGGGGCTGATGAATGTCTTAGGGGGGCTTTTTCATTGGACCTTATCCTATCCCTTTATTACCTTTAGGTAAGGAAATTAAGATTTAACCTATGTTGTGATGCTAATCCTTATTCAATGTGTTAATTGAGGATTAGGTACATGAAAAAGACATGAATCCCCTTGAGAGATCATGTGGATGTGGCTTTCCATGCAACTAAGAAAATACATGGGAAGAAGGGGCCATCTTTCCCATCAGAGGGATATGATAAAGTTTGTATTAAGGGGAGAGGAGAACGAACAATCAGGGAAAGAGCACGAGCCTATAAATGCTAGTTGAATTTTCCCATGGAATCCCATTCAACTATAGAAAGGGCGTTGTTCGAGAGATTAACTTTGTAATTACTCGAGATAGAAACTCCTTGTGAAATATTGGCCCCATATAAGGGTGGATGCTATTCTAAGAGATACCATGAACATAACTATCCGATGGTTGGGTGGAATTCCCACCTATTGCATCTAGTTGGTGTCATTTAAGGTAAGTAATCTTTTTCTTTGAAGTCTTGTGTAAACATGGTTGAATTACACACACACACACAAACACACACACACACACACACACACACACACACACACACTATGTTCAAGATGGTATATTTATTCAAAGTTGTTGTAGACATGTTGAGTTTGATAAATGTTATATTCTATTTTCTATTGTGAATGCTTTACATATACCGTATGAATATGATTCCTTTATTGAATTTAGCCTCTCACACACTTCTATTTTTCTTGGTGTTTTCCTCATGGTTCTTGACTATGTTTGCATGATTTTTTCCATCCTTGAATTCTATTTTTGTATCACAAACCTATGGGTGAAGGATATAAATTGAATTTGTGTGTCTGGGTAGCATTTTTAGGGATTTATTGTTAATTACCTTGTCAGGAATTCAAATTTTACTTTCAACTATTTCCTTTCCATGTGAAAATCGCATTTTACATTTCTAGCCATTCTTTGATGTTTTAAAAATCATTTTCATGTTTCTCTCAATCATAAATCAGTTTCTATTTGGATTTTATAGTATTCCATTGTTGTTATTTCACTTGAAAACGTTTTTACATTGCCCAACTATGATAAATTCGCCCCCTTCTCTCATTTCATTTGAATGTGTGATTAAATTTTCCCTTAAGCTGAATTATCAATCCTAACTCTTGTTACCTATCATAAATATCATATTTTGTTGTATGGAAGCCATATATCCATGGAAATTTCGAAATTCAACTCCTTTTTGTTCTAAATTAGCTTACAAGTTGTTTTTGGATGTACTCAATAAAAGTATGATTGCCTAGATGAATATTATTGAATTTGGGGATTGTAAACTACGATTTTTGAAGAGTTTATTGCTACATAATAGTTAGAATTTACCTCAAAAAAACATTTTTGAGTGCCAAACATTCTTATTTATAATTACCTGAGGTCAATGATGTCAATACTTAAGCGCAAATGGGGGAAAATACCTAGTTCACTTGTAGTTGTTGCTAATGACTTATGTATACCTTTGGTCCTGATAATTTAAGAGTAAAGACCATATATTTTCTTATTAAAACTTAAATATGTTTGAAAGCGCATCATTCAATGATAATAGTAAGACTAGTAGTAATTGGTTTATTGAAAACAATTGGGATTTTTATATTGAATTTCACACACACACACACAAAATTCAGAATGTTACAAGAGGAGTAATTGATATGGACCAATATATTATGCAAATGAAATTAAATATGAAAATGTATTTAATATTAGTTTGAAGCATTCATCGACATATATATAGCAGGCATTACAAAATCAGAACCAATTTATGTGAATGTTTTTTATATTTATCCTTTTTGTGATGCATATATTATGCATGATCCTTGTTGAAAGCTAGGATTTCACATCACATTCAAGCATGCAGTAAATGCTCATACACAGCCATCAAAGACAAGTATTGGGAAGGGATGTTCAATCTGGTGTTGTATTAACTTTGGTAACTACTTATACATTATGAGAGAGGTTGGAGTGGTTGTACCCACTCCAACTACTCATTTGTTAATATCTCTTTAACTATATACTTATACAAATAAGATGATATTTAGGAGGTCAAGTTCCCCCCTCTACATATCCCCCACAAACAAAACGTTTCTTCATCTTGAAGAGAAAAAAGAAATATGCATCAACATCTTGGGTCTCTGCTATTGTTGAAGTAGTCCTCACTGTGCATCAACCATGCATACTGGTCTGCATAGGTAACTCAACCACAACAACTGCCAGCTTGATAGGAAAACACACGTGTACAAGGCTCTACTGTGACTAGTTACTCTTCAGCCTCCATCTTCAATCTGGAAGTAGTCCATCGAAGTCTCACCCTGTCACAATGGTGGTCAACCATCTTCTTCCGCAATGAGGTATTTTGATTTAAATCCTCACCCTGGCTCATATGACCGGCATCTCCATTAGTTAAGGCATGTGGGGCCTTTTGGCTCTTTGACTTTCTATGCAATTTCTCTATCTTCTGGCTTTTCGAGGAAACAACAAATCTAGACAAGCTAGAAAAACAAGCACATCAATGGATGAACCAAGCGCTCCCAAGCATCAACACACTAGACAAGATCTGCTCACAGATGAAAATATTGTTAGATACAGTAGATGAAAAGGCTCAATCGCTGGGACCTGACTTGGAAAACATCACAGGATGTCCTATTCAAGAGAAGATGTCGACTCTGTCAAGTCTCACAACCTTGACCATCGATATCCAAAATGCTCTACGCAGTTGGGTATACTTTCAACACCAACTGGCCATCACAGCAGAAGCTATTGTAGAAGTATGTGTTCAGAAACGACTGTCCATTCGTTTACACGGCCCATGAGGACAAATCAAATGCAGTAACTATTTCAGAAAGCAAATTTTTGAGTACCTCCCCTATTTCTTCAGGACGAAGAAATATTTTGTTCCTAGGGGAGATGTTGGAGGAGCTAGTCGGTGAGCCGACTAGTCAAGTTAACCGACTAATTGAAGATTAGGTCAGCCTCCAAAGGTCGTATCAGTTGACTGAACCAACATGTAGTTACTCATAACCGTTTTGTAATCATATATAATAGGTTGTTGAGCCAGTAAAGAACTTGGTTCAGTTTTTTATATGTATGGACCCTCATGTGATTTTATAATATAATCTGTTATTCCATTACATGTTCTTGTCTCTTGTCTCTGTATGTTTATATGATTCTTATGTGTATTATTGGTAACCTTATGTGATCTGTGAGATTACAACAATCCTTGCAAATGACCAAATGGTAGTCCTTTCTTCTACAATTACGAGAATAACATTTTTCTTGTAGGACTTCCCATATATCATTATATTAAGCATAGGTATAATTCACATGGCGAATTTTTAGAGAGGGTATGTTACAAATTTGTATCAAAGCTAAGGTTACAGCTCTTGAACCTAATGGGTTAGCAAAATAAATACAAGCATTGGGTTCTTGATATTCCTGCAAAGGAGATATACTCATTGAATTTTATATTTTGCTGGAATAAAGCATGCATGAAGAGACCAAACGTGTGCCTAGTCTCGCGCATGCATATTACATACGTTTTCAAAATCCCATGTTTATGTAGCTTATGGTTGAAAATATGTACCTTTTTAACAATATTTGTCCACCATATCATTATTTAATATGGGTGGATGCAATATGATCTAACCTAGGCCTGGTAAATTATTTACCATAGGAAGTGAAGAGTCTCAACTCATATTCTCAACCTCTTATTTACTTAAACCCTGCTTGTACTCTACCTCAGTTTGTTAACAATATTTTAACATTGGGGCTATGGTGTTCCAAGGAATCATAGTTATGATTTTGTGAGCTTAGTAAATTTATTCTTTTGTTGTCAAAAAATTGTCAGGAATTATTTGAATATTTATTATTTCCAAAATTAATAGACCATTAATAACTAGAAGGCCTTTGTAATGTTAATAGCTTGTGATTCCTTTCTCATAGAGGTGGAACATTGTTCATATAATTTATTTACTTTGAACATGATGTAGTTAGCATGGATTTGAGTAGATATGAAGATGCTAATAGTGATTATTTATTCCTTTAAGACATTATGATGTGGCTTAGATTCTCTTGTTCCTTGTTATAATTAGTCCGGGATGTGACAAGTTGATTTATAGCCATGTTATTTATGGCTAGATCTTATCGTCATATACAAATATTCACCCAATATAAGTCAACACATTCCTTCCATTGTACTTGTGTATTATACTTTTCCTAACAAAATAATAATATGCACATATTCTTATTGGTCCTGGTATAGACCCTTATAGAACTAATTGTATGATCAAAGGCTTTGTAATTACTATGGCTCCATTCAAGATGGAGGATCTTGGTAGTTTTTAAACTAGTATTCTACTTGGCAAGTTTGATCATTGGAAACATACCTTAATAATTGTAATCACCTTATTGCTATAAAATATGATGGTATGACCTTTATAGCATACTTTAGATATAAACACAGTGACATTCAAACAAGTATAATCATATACCATTGTTTGAAGATCCATTTTTCAAATCCAATTATATGCGGAATCCCATCATTGGTTTACTTATACAACATATACTAGTCTTATAATTAATCTTATGCTGAGATATTATAAGTGATTCCTAATCATAGTTTTGTCCACATACATTGGAACTCGATTGATGCAATTTTATTATCCATTGGAAATACTTTATAGAGATCAATTCGAAACTTAGAATATTTGTTTGATCACTTCTTTCGATAGTCATTAACACTTTCATAATACCTTTGAAACATCCATGTATTATTGACATCAATTTCATATTTTTATCATTGTGTATATGACCTATCTCTTCCTTCAAGAGTGTCAATACACTCAAACTTTGTAAGGGATTCTACTATTGATAAATATTTCATTCTAATCTACAGGTTTGAACCAAGTTCTTGTTCTCTTACTATGAGTTTGGTTGACTATCATACACTTCAGCTATGTGAATTCAATCATTGTCACAACACTCATAACCTTCAGCTAATTTTTGTTTGATTTAATACTTCAAATCTAATATGCATTATTGACACTTATGCAACCTTTTATCACATTAGTTGATCTCATATGTGGTAATGAGTATGTTTGTTGGTGGACTAAATGATAATTTCTTTCATCATTTGACTGTATGAAATAATATTGTTAGATTTTACACTTTAATTCAAAAATGTTAGATCTTTAATCTGATGCAATGGGATCACTAAAAGATAGACAATCAAAACATAAAATATAGACACAAAGATTTACCCTGGGAAACCCTCTCTCAGGAAAATCCCATCAAATTCTTCTATATAGATTCATCACTAAGTGCAATGTCATATAAAGATGAAAAAATAAAGAGAGAATATATCCTTCGTAGCTTGTTGTTCTTCTCTACCGCAGAGAAGTTGTCTTCCTTCACTTTGGAGTGAACTTGCTTGAAATTTTTGTGTGTCCAAATGAGAGAGGGTGCATATCTATTCATACTCTTCAAGTGGGTTACCTAATTCCCCAATAGAGCTATCTCCTTAACCTAACTGGGTTATTTTCCTCTTGGGAGACTCAAAAATAAATTTTACAATAACTCTTTTGGGGACTATTGCCCCGAATTACAATGAAGGTTTTACCTCGATATTATTACATGACCAAGTACATCAATGCCATCTCTAAACGGAGGAATAACATCTCTGAAAGGAGGTACAACAACAACAACAATAATACAAAAGATATAAAAAATATTATCTTCTAAAGTGACATTTTAAACAACAAACACCCCCTTCACACCAGCCATAATCACTCCCTTGATGACATCATCATTAAGAAAATCTTGAGGAATTGAATCAACACTTAATACACTTATTAGTAACATAATTNCCCCCCCTTCACACCAGCCATAATCACTCCCTTGATGACATCATCATTAAGAAAATCTTGAGGAATTGAATCAACACTTAATACACTTATTAGTAACATAATTGATAATTTATAATCATTGTTTGTTGGTTGTTATTTACCTTTGATTTGGGTATAATTCTACAGGTCCTAATCTACACAATGAACCCAAATCACTACATGAAGAGGGATCACAAAGATAATAATAAGGGAAGTACATTAGAATACATGGATGGAATAAGGAAAAGATGAAGTATAAAATAAAGAACATATGAAGCCTTACAAAGGAATGGACAAGTCATATTTATCTAGAGAATGTGAAAATAAAGAAACAACAATACAAAGGATGAATAAGATGGTAAAGGAAGTAAGGAAAGGTGTCTATCATTGGCTGTTTGGGAGCAACTGAAGGCAACAGAAGTAGTTTAAAACCAACTAAAAGATGCAATAATGTATGGTTGTAGTAGCATGTGCAAGTACAATCCAATAAAAAGTCCTATGGATATGGAAAAATTATTATGAGGAAGCTTAGGACTTGCAAAAGAGCCGAAAGGGGGTAAATTCTTTACCTACTCTTGATAGTATTTTGATTTTAAATTTGAATATGAAAATATAATGTAGGTTAGTCATGTTGAAAATGCATAGATAGAATGTATATGCATATTTAAGGAAGAATGCACCAAGCATATGATAATGTTGATGCTTATGCTTTATTATGTTAAAAACGCTAAGTAGAACCTGCTATTATGATATGATTGCATTCATAGGATGGCAAAGAACACGAAAAAAAGAATGGATGAAAAAATCATTGAAAACTCATCCAAAATGTAGAACCTTTAGTCTACACTCTTACAAAATACTATAATTCACTACTCAAATATTCTCAATTATTTTCATTTTTACAAAGAAAGGTCATTTTTTAATAGAAAGAAACATGTACATGATTACTTTGTCCATGTGGGTGAAACAAAAAAAATTACATTTTAAACATATGTGTGGGTTCCTCCAACAAATAACGGCTTAATTGTTCTTTTGGTGTGGGCTCCTCCTCTCAATGTTTAATAAGCACCATGTAGTGGTGCATTTAATGTTGTTGCAGGAATATGAACCATTGGACCTGATCCATTGGTTCAAAATAATTCTGAAACGACATTAAATGCACCACCATGGGGTGCTTATTAAATTCCCCTCCTCTCTTCCATACAAGCACTTGGTGATAGGGTCATTGGGTGTCAGTTGCCACCACTCATTTACAACTGCACGTCAATTATGGGCATGGTTTCTTAGATCACCACATGCAAGTGGGATTGGATTAGATCTTTGTATATAGATTTGGTTGAGTATATCACCACTGTTAGTTGTTATTCAATACATCCATTGTGAAATTTCCACCAAATTGACTTTAAAACTAGATAAAGTTCATGATTTTCCATGTGAAGGGTGAATTCGATTGGTATTCATCCAATATGGGGTGATCTCATTATTCATTTTGGTGTGAGTTTATATTTTCTATCCCATGACTTAAATGACTGTGATTTCCCAGCACTTAAACACCTATGATTTTCCCTTTGTTGATAGCGGTGCAACTAAAATTCATATTTTATTTTCTCTTAATGCATGTGAGGTCTCTTCCAGATCCTTTGGGATGATGTTTAAATATCCACATTTCTATTTACTGAAGACAAGATCAATTTTGATCTAGGTTTCAATGATATGAGGTAGATAAATATTGAGAGTTATCTGGGACATAGAGAGTGGTCCTTCAGACCCCATCTTAGCTACTTGCTGGCATCGTCACTGCCTCTACCATTACCATTGCTTGTTTTTCCATAGATGTATATGTATTGTCAGATTAATTAAAACCATGTTGGTCATCAAATGCAATTTGTGTAGTAGTAGCGAGGAAAATTGATCAACTATGAAATCTAAGTCTGATCCAAATCATTGGAGAATAGAACTTAGGAAAAATAATTATGGCTGGGGGCACCAATTTGATTCAAATCTGATTCAAAATTTCATATGGTGAGAAAATATAAAATCATTGGGGCATAAAATACAGAGTTGTATGATTTGATTAACAATGGACATCGTACTTAGATTATCTCCCATGTTTCATTGTTCAATCCACTGCATACAATATGTCAGTAGCCATATGTAGACAATAAATACAACATTCCACTCCATAATTCCCAAATCCATTCTTAAATATCATGCCTTGCATTCTCTCTTCTCAGTTGAACTCATTTATTATGGATCATGACTTCCTTCTTTGTTGGGATTGTGTAATATTTAGAAAATAATACATAAAAACAATATCAATTCTTAAATGGTTATAGGGTCCACACTCCATGAGAAATGGCCAAATTGAAGGGTTGTTCAATTGTAAAATACAATAAATGAACTATAGCTGCCACAAGTTGAATTTTCTATCATGTCCCCTCCCATCCACTAGAGAGAGAATGCGATCGTAGTGCTGTCTAATCCCGGAAATCTATCCCCATGAACGTAAATATAAAAATGCATTGACATAAAACATACACAGATGCATACAATTGAAATTATACAGCGGAAGCAATTCGTCAATTCAACACATTAGACTTGTTCATCATATTTCATTAAGCAAATACAAATGCAGAGATTAACATAGACAAGAACACTTATCTTGGAAGAAGCTTGTCCTACAACTAGCTATGTCGCTGCAATGTTACACCCAACCATAGGCCAGTGTGCTCATCAATCATTGAGCAGCATTGCCACCCCTGAGTTGGGCATGATTCCCACAAGGAATAAGGGAACACTAGCTGACTCACACATAGCTAAGGATATAAGAAAAACTCAGCCAAGCCAACACAGTTGGGTTTATCAGGCTACAAAGGAGCTACAAAGGTTGACTGCTAAGCTAGTGAGCTCAACCACAGAGCTATAGACACCTGCACCAAATCTATCCTGGCTTCTAAAACATCTACACACCCGACACCAGGAAGCATCCCCTTCTCTGCTACACAGTCCCTTAGGCTATGCCTTCCCATTCAGAGCTATTCAAGGTGTGCAAAGAAGAAAAACATCCCCCTAGATCCGTATGTGAGGTTCCTTCTCACAATAGGTTTATCAAGCTAGTTCAGACCCCATTTCCACTCCCAAACTAGTTCATATCAAAGAAAAATATGCACACATAGTAGATTACAAAAATTTTGGGTTGAGGAAAAATGGTTTTGGCAACAAAACAATTTACCAAGATGGGTAAAAACAGCCCTCTAGCAGCAATTTGATTTCCAGATCCATTTATGGCCCTAACGTGGCCAAAATGGACTTAACAACACCCAAAAATCATGGGTCTCTTCTCCCACTCGTTGGCATTACAAAAATGATTTCCAACTTGGAAAACAATGGGGAATTGCAGCAAAATCGCGGGGGAGGAAACCTAGCCACTGATAATTACAAAAACGATTTCCTAGACTGAGAAAAATGAGGTAATCAACCAAAAACGTGAATGAACACCCAAACAGGAAGTTCCAGCTGCCTCCAAGAGCCCAACGTGAAGGAAAATGGTGAGGAAGAAAGCATGTTGGAATGGGTAGACATTTTTGGGTTTTTACTTGCCCAAGGAGTCAAAATGCGTTTCCCAAAAACTAATGGTTTCTCTAATTCAAATTTGGGTTGACATACCTTTCCCATCCCATGCAATAACCAACTCAACCATTTTCTGGCAGTATAAAATGATTTGGTGAATAAGACAAGAAAGGTAGTTGACAGTTTTGATGGGTTCTCCCTTTGACATTTGGATTTTCCCCATTGGCCCAAAGGTTTGAATATCCCCCCCCGCTTATCCTTAGGAAATCATGCCCCCATCTCATTATTTGTTCCATTGACATAGCTGGTTGTCGGTTTTTAATTAAATTGCATATTTACATGATGTCCAAAATTATAATGTGCTGGCTAGCACAAAATACCATCGGCAACAATTTTTAATCACCGAAACATAAAACACTAGACTGATGGTGGGTGTTTTGCCTTTAGCTCCACACCATGATTAATTACAATATATACATCATATAGATTTAATGCAAATGGGGTCAAAACCAGGGTGTTACATTCCCCTCCCCCTTCAACAACACAGTCCTTAGTGCTTTATAAAATTAAACAAACATGCTACACTGGTATCTCCCTCAGTGCTATGTAGAATTGAACAAAAATTGATGTGCCAATCACATGGCATCCTCTAGCTCCCACGTAGCCTCTTCAGGACTGTAGTGCTCCCATTGCACCTTTACCTTCCCTATGGCTTGGTTTTGGAGCATTGTGACCTTCCTATCGAGGATGTGCATTGGCTTGATTTGGAACTCTTCCTCGGGTTCTACCTGAATCACATCACAATTCATCACATGGTTAGGATCATGTACATATTTCTTAAGCAAGGAAACATGAAAAATATTATGAGCTCTAGTGCTAGCATGAAATGTAAGTCTATATGCAATTGGCCCTATTCTTTCAAGCACTTCAAATGACCCACAGTATCTAGGTGACAACTTGGCACAAATTCCAAGATTCAAGGAACTCTTCCTTGCCCTCACTCTAAGGTAAACATGATCCACAACAATGAACTATCTGTTTACCCTATGCTTATCCTCATATATTTTCTGTCTGTCCTGGGATACTTTCAGATTCTTCCTAATATTTATGACCTCTTGCTCCATTTCCTTAATCAATTAGAGCCCAAGCACAATCCTATTCACTGGATTATCCCATGTCACTGGTGTCCTACACCTTCTTCCATACAAAGCTTCATATGGACTCATCCCCAAGGATGTTTGTTGTCCATTGTTATATGAAAATTCTACCAAGTGTAAGTAATCTTCCCACTTGGTTGGTTTGTCCATCACATACATGCAAATCATGTCTTCAAGCACCTGATTCACTCTCTCTGTCTACCCATTAGTCTGAGGATGGTAGGCTATGTTGAAGTTCAAATTTGTACCCAAATCTACAAACAACCCCTTCCAAAAATTTGAAGTGAACTTGACATCTCTGTCAGAGACTATTGCCTTAGGTAATCCATGCAATTTGAAAATATCCTTCATGAATATTTTTGCAATGTCATTAGTCGTATATGTAGACTTAAATGATATAAAATGTGTTTCCTTTGTCAACTTGTCCACCACAACCATGATGGAATCATGTTGTCTCTAAGTCATTGGCGATCCTGTAATAAAATCCATGGAAATAACTTCCCATTTCCATTCTGGAACTGGCAAAGGCTGCAACAAACTTGTTGGGTGTTGATGCTCAACCTTCACCTACTGACATTTCATTCACCTTGAAATATACTCGGCCATGTCCTTTTTCATTCCTGGCCAAAAATACTGCTTTCTAGCTGTATCAATTGTCTTATGATATCCTGGGTGACTAGAATATGGAGCTCGATGGATCTCATCCATAAAAACTCTCCTAAAATATGATACATTTGGAATATAAATTATTTTCTTATAAGTAAGAAGTCCATCTTCTTCCAATTGATATCCCTCATACTTCTTTTCAAGGCTTTGCTGCTGCAACTTGTTTGTTACTTGTGCATACAATTCATCTTCAACAACGTGATTAACAATTTGTTGCCTCAACTTTGATTGGAAAATAATAATGGATTCCAGATGCATTTCCTGCACCTTCATGCTGAGTGCATCAGCTACCTTATTCTCTTTTCCCTTTATGTGCTTGATTTACAAATGAAACTCACATAAAATCTCCAGCCATCTAGCTTTCCTGGCATTTAGAGTAGGCTGATCAAACAAATACTTCAGACTACAATGGTCTATCCTTAGCTCAAATCTTCTTCCCATCAAGTAATGCCTCCACATCTTGAGTGCATGTACTATGGTTGCAAGTTCGATATCATGAGTAACATAGTTTTTCTCATGCTCCTTCAGCTTTCTTGACTCATAACATATCACATGGTTGTCTTGCATAAGGACTCCTCCAAGCGCTTGACTGCATGCATCGGTACACACCACAAAATATTTTTCTGGGTCTGCAATCTTCAAGACTGGTGCACTTGTGAGAATATTCTTCAACTACTGGAAGTTTTCTTCACACCTCAGTGTCCATTCAAACTTTATTCCGTTATTTTGCAAAGAAGTGAATGGATGTGCAACCTTGGAGAAACCTTCAATGGATCTCCTATAGTATCCTGCAAGCCCCATAAAATATCTTACATCTATCACATTTCTTGGAGTAGGCCAATTCATAATGGCCTCAATCTTCTCTGGCTTTACAAATATACCCTCATCTGATATAATGTGACCCAAATAATGAATCCTATCTTTATAGAAGTCACACTTGCTGAGATTTGCATACAACCTATTCTCCCTGAGCAATTACAATGTCAATCTCAGATGTCCTTCATGCTCTTCCCCATTCTTAGAATAAATAATAATGTTGTCAAGGAAAACAAGAACAAACTTTTCCAAATACCTGCTAAAGACACTATTTGTTAGACACTAAGAGGGGGGGGTGAATCAGTGTAAAGCCAATTTTTAAAACTTTTCTTAGCTTGTCACAATTAACTACCAATTCATCACCCCACTATTCTACCATTTGCATAATCATTTCATAAACATCTTTCACTTCATCATTCACATATCATAAGCATTTGAATCATTAAGAACCATAATACAAATGAACACAACACCATATATTTTTGTAATCTTTTTGTATTAGTTTTGGTCCGCCTACAACCATTAGGTAAAATAAGCACCTATTGATACAAATAGCACCTACTCTGCATCCAGGACCCTGCCTGGTTTTCTTAGACCCCGATAAGAAGGGTTTGAGGTATCCTAACCTCAAAAGCAAGACAAGCTTGCTTTTACAATTAAATCTCACTGTCACATCAACATCATCTGTCTCTTTAATCTGCTCTGCTACTGGTCAATGCTACTGATCATCTACTCATCACTCTTATCAACACTGCTGAAATAGATGCAAGAATAGCTTGCATTTACAATATAGTATAGTTGTGTTACCATACTCATGTCATCATACACCATCAATCTCTGTCACATCAACATTTTGTCCATGTTCATTAGCATTTTGTTTATCCACATATTTCTTCAAACTGTCCATCAAGTACATTAGTTTGCATCCCTAATCAATTTCCTTCCATCCAACTTCTTTTCAAAAACAATTCTTCAACAACCCAGTACTCAAGCAATTAATGTTTATGAGTGGGTCTATAACTGCCCAGTCTCTTGTCAATCTTATCTTTGTTCTAATTTGAGAATTCTATCATAGACATTCTAGTATTCCTGAGTGACCTTCCAAGTCAGCCTAGCAACTGACATGTTCCAAAACTTCAAGCAATAATGATATACAAAACAATCATACATATCAATCAGACTTTTGCCATACCTTTTCTCCAAGACAATAACAAGTTTCACCCAATCATACAGAGCTAACAATTATGTTTACTACAAACTGTTCATGCCAAACGTAGTCCTTAATTACTGTGCTCAATTCTCTCATAAGATTTCATGCTGATTCATCATGAAAGTCTTGTCATGGAAATAAGGATTTGTTCAGAGATATCATGTCAAGATCAAAGGTCTACTTAATCACAAATATTTGCCACTACCATTTGTCTCCTCATCATAGGTTTGCTTGTGCACATGTTAAGTTAGCAGTAGAATGTTGCTCAAGTCATCTCAAGTCTCTGTGTAAGTATTTGTACTCTGTCACATCACATATTCATCCATGTGTCAATCTGTACCATAATCCTGTTGTCCAATGTCACTATCTACTGTCCTCTTCTCTGTCACTGTCCACTTTTCAAGTTGCTCCTATCAGCTGTCAAATTGTCTACTGTACCAAGTTACCAACTGCCTCTTTCACAATGATTTCGCATCAAAATCTTCACACTTCACAAGGTCTTTTCTTCTATTCACCAATGAAGTCTTCTCTATCTAGACCAAAATATGTGCTCTCCAAGCCTGGAAAAATTCTCCATTAGATCTGCAGATACTGCTCCAAACTAGGTTGAAAACATATGTCAAGATGATCTTCAATTGTCCTTAGAAAGAATGTTCAAAATACTTCATAATGCATCAGACATCCTGTAATTTTTGGCCTGTTGCTTCCTCAGTTTGCAACATACCAAAAAATTAGACATAAATAAAAATAAGACTATAGATGTTGCTTCCCTTTTTAAATCTGTGGCTGCCTCATTGCATTACTTCACTACTGCTACATCCACCATATATGAGGGCTATTCATGCATGGCATAGTTCACGAGTTAGGGCATAATTCAGTGATGCTGCTGTAAAATAAAATAAAATGGAAGGATGGTACATCAAATATTGTGCTATGGAGGAACCCTAAACAAGAAAAAAAACATAAAAACCAGAACCAAAACTTTCAGTCCTTCATAGCTAGCGAGCTCCTTCTCTTCTGCAATTTCGGGTCTGCTGCGACCATAGTCAGCTAATTCCATTGTCTACCTCACCGAAAGTTCAAAGGCCTTAGTCCACCACAGTCATCTTTTCACCATCCGAATTTGGAGAGCTAAAACTTCCAAAAACATTAACAAAAACTTCACTATGGATGCTTCTGTACACTTCTTGAACCTAGTCTATCCACCAAAATTTCCTTAGTGGCAAATCGAAGATCATAACTATATATGTCTACCTTCTCCGACTACAGGCTCAGTGCATCCCCAAAATCAGAGCTATCTCATCCAATTTTTTCACCTCTAAATTAAGAGTGTAGGCTCTTATTTATACACAATTTCCACAAATTATTTTACTGGGACAACCTTCCATTTATAAAACAATTCATTATTTTTATTAATTTTAAAAAACTTGATAGATCCAACCTGTCATTTTTCAGTTTATTTAATATTAAGATTTATTAATAGTTTGGGGGCCGACATAGGTCATGTAAATGACATTTTGAGGGATAACTTTGTAGGGCTTTCACAAGAGGGATTATTCAATTTATTAGGGCTTCATACAAGGGCATCTGTATTGTTAATTAACTTGTCCAAGAAGCTTGAGGGGGGTTACAATACCCATTCGACATCATCCAAGGAGCTCCATCCAAGTGGGCATGGTCATCATGTAGATCTACAACAATCAATTCAACGTATGTGTGGGTTCAAAGGACTTTTGTGGGTCAAAGGACTTATTTAAGATCTTTTTCATCAAGCAGGAGGCTTCATGGGCTTCTTCAACCACCTCACCCACACAAGAGGACCTCTATGGGTCAAGATCCATCAGGACATCACTTGTGGGGTTGCTAGACCTTATCTTAGGGTACCATGACATCATCAGAGCATGAATGACCATAGAATGGATCATTAATGCTTCTTCAACATCTTCAGCAAGGTGGTGGCATCAAAATCCAGTCTTGTGGGTACAGGGACCTTGTCAACTGGGTACAAGGTGCTTTAAGGCACAAACCCACTCTGTAAGGGGTCCAAGGCACTGCAGGTGGGACTTGGTGGCATCAATGACATCCTGTGGGGCCACTGCAAGTCCATGTTGGTATCAATGAAAATTTCATCAACAATATCCCCCTTTGTCATTGATGACAACAACTCATGCTCCCCCTGTGAGCATGCTCCCCTTTTGTCTTCATTTCTAACCCTTTGGCATCAATGGCAAGGGTGTCCACTGTTGGGACGCAGAAATGTCCCTTTTTCATCCACTTTATCTTCCTCTATTCCTCACATTTCATCGTCCCATTAACCTTTTATCATACCATTTTCATACATATATGTGGGTTTCACCTTATTATTTCCACTTTATTTATTTTTAGTAATATAAGTGTATTTATGATTAAATATTAAAAAATTAACATGTTTTTCACTAATATCTCAAAGTATGGATGAGATTTGTAATGTGTAGGAATATGTGAAGGATTAATTCAAAGAAAAGACTTCACGTAATCTCCTCCATCATTTCAAGGAGATAGTTATGCAAAGAATATTCCAAGGAGAAGATCATGGAAATTTGTTTGAGAGACATGTGGAGAATTTGTGAAATATATGTGGAGGATTTGAAGGGATCATATCTTGTAATAATAGGAAAGTAGTTGAGTGGTTGGGTGAATAGTGGATCTCTCATTATGAGATGGTTATTTCCTTCATGTATAAATGAGAGTGCTCTCTCTTCATTTCATAATAATTATTAAATGGGATGTTATCTTATAATATTTTAGATCTTACATTATCTTAGAGAATAGTAGATTGTAGAAGTTAGTCTTGACTTTGTAATATGGAAAAGGGAATTCTTAGCTTTTGTTCATAATCTTGGTTTGATGCTTTCATGATTTATGATTGATTCTTGTGATGTAATTTAAGATTGCTTTATTTTTAGTGTGAGCTCACATGTGTTGTCTTGTTTCTCTTCATATGTTGGCTTTCTTTTATGCAATTTACTTTCAGCCGTGTGTTTCATCTTCCAGCATTAGATTAGTGATTGCTTGTTTCATTTTAAGGGAGGTTAGATTAGATTAGTCTTAGTTTCACGGGGGGTTAGATTAGTTTAATTTCACTTCAGTCTTGCATATACTTTGCAGGTGCTTCGTAAGACTACGAACCTCGAATTGACAAATTAAATGACTGGGCAATTACTACAATGAAATTAAAATGACATTAACTTGTCCCAATATTTTGGCGCTGTTGCCGGGGAAGCACGATGGATTGAGGTGTAGATTTCAATTCCTGCAAGTGTGGTAGTGTAGATTTCAATTCATGCAGGTGTGATAGTGTAGATTTCGATTCTTGCAAGTATGGTAGTGTAGATTTCAATTCCTGCAAGTGTGGTAGTGTAGATTTCAATACATGCAAGTGTGATAATGTAAATTTCAATTTTTGCAAGAGTGTTTAATTTCAGCAACTATGAAGAGTTATTTATTTTTTAGAGTGTTTTTTTAAATGGTTTGTTTTTATTTAAGATTTTCAAATTTTAGTTTTGGGTGCTGTAAGAATCCCTTTTTCAACATGGTTTAACAATGAGTATAAGTCTGGAACTACTCATTCATGCCTTGGCAAAAGCTGGATTTTCCTCTTTCCAGGAAGAGGAGGTCTTGGCAGCAATAAGAGATTTAACTACTCCTCCAGAATTAAACGAGGAATCATCATTCGAAAACTCCTACGCATGTGAAGGTGAACAAGTATTTGAACATGAGATCAATGAAGACGAACACGAGATTGATGGAGACAAAGAGGAGTTACAACATGATCTGAGGAGTGAAAACTATGCCTACGAAAGCCCTATCGAACGATGGTTTCAAGTGAGTATGAGGTTAGAACAATTTAGTTTTTTTTTTTTAATTTAGTTAGATCACAGCCACAACAATTAAATTCATTCATCTTTGTATATTGCTATTGTTCATTCATGGGATTGAAAGGTAATATATTCCTATTATTGTTGCGTGTATGGCTACACTGGCTATTTGATTACACGTAACTGTTTTCTAATTCCCAATTAGCATAGAGTAGGTAGGATTTTATTTCTAGTCTTTGCTTTCACCTAGAATAAGTATGCTCTCCTCCACGCTTCATGCGAATGCGAGGATAAGAAAGTAGGATGTTTTCTAAAATTTTCATGAATGAATAATTAATGTTTTGCAACATGCTCAATTGATTTCATCTTTGTTTTGCAATTTATTATCTCCATTTGATAAAACATTTTTCAATTGTTAAATAAAAATAGTCTATAATTTCATTTTTAAGCTGAACAAATGCTGAAAAGCAGCTACAACTCCAAGCTGAAACAACGCAAATCTATTGCATTTTTTTGACATTTTGGCTTGTTAAAATTAGCTAAAACATAGTTAGGACAGTCCTATTTTTAGGGACCATAAGGGATTAGTTTTAAAACTTGATTCTATACAAAGTATCCCTTTAAGTCTAGTTTCCAATACAATTTTAATTCTTCAATTTGGTTCTAAAACGAAAAAGATATGGTCAAAATATTGACTGGGGGTGGAGTAGGCAGCTTAAGAACATAGTTGGGACAGTCACATTTTGGGAGACATAATGGATTAATTTTAAAAACTTGTTTGTACTTCATACTATCCTATTAATATATTTTACAAAACAATTTGAATCATTCAATTTCGATATCGTACGAAGAAGATATGCCCAAAATATTAACTACCTATTCTAAATCTGCACTCTAAAAAAATCTGCTTTCTTAGCTGTTCATTGGAATATTTGACCCATCAATTCTTATTGTATTCAAAACCTGTTTCTATTGGAGATACCTAGATGAATCTATTTTAATCTCCAATTGGAATCAAATAAATCCATATTTTAACGAAAAAGTTGTACTAAAAATAGTGATCGTTGGTCTTGGCTGAAACTCACAAACAACATTAGGATGCAAGCTGTTATTTAGATTATATGACATACCATACCATAGAATTTTTAAAACTTGTTTCTACTAGAAATATCCCTATGAATCCACTTTATTTTTGCTTTGGAATCATTTAAATCGGGCGTGAAACAAAGAATTTATTACCAAAACACTGTCAGGTAGTCTATGCCGGCCCAACGTGCATCTTAGATAAGAACACCTTGAATCGCGTCTCTATTTTTGGGAATATGGAAATGAATTTTGAAAATAAAAGACATGGGTTTTTTTCGTAACATCCTCCTTTACTTGACTCACAAGGAAATTGCCAAACAAAGCCACTATTTGTGATATACAACTAGTTCTTTGGGAGGATATTTTCTAGATTTACTGTTGTGGCCGGTTCCAAGCAGCTGAACATAGTTTTGTGAAGGCTGAACATAGTTCTGTGAGGGCTTAACATAGTTTTGTGTGAAGGCTGAACATAGTTATGTGAGGGCTTAACATAGTTTTATGAAGGCTGAACATAGTTCTGTGAAGGCTGAACAAAGCATCAATTGAAAATATTATAATCGTAGAAGCAATTGGACCCGTCTTAACACCACAAAAAGGAGGAAGGTGAGAAGCAAATTGATATGGGGCAGCTACTGGTGGTTGTTGTGGCTTGATGTCGCCGCTGTGTGTTGCTGTCGCAGCTGGATGGGTTGTTATAACTATGATCGGGTAAATTTTCTTTTGAGTGTTTTTGCCATTATTTTTATTTTATTTTGGTGTGTTGTAAAAATAAAACAAAAGGAAGAAAAATATTTAAAATTATAAAAAATATTTCTTTTGTTTTACATTTTGCAAAAAAAAAAAAAAAATTTAAAAATCACAAAAAAGTTAAAAAATAATAATAAGAACAACCAAAACAATCGAAAAATTGCAAATGGACCTCAACACTTCCTGAAAACATCTTTGGAATAATGATTTTTGTTTCTTTCACACTAAAATTGTTTTCTTCAGTCACTTCAAGCAGTGATCGATGATGAACCACGAGCGCAATGGAATTAGGTATAACACATTTTATTTCTTCCTGACATATTTTTTGCAGCTTATGTACTTCTTTCTACATGATATGTTTTCTTTTACGAACTTCTCATAAGTTTCATGCTAGGTTGCATGAGGACATGCAACCAGATCAGTTGGGGAGGGGAAACTATACATATTCACTAATAAGTTTTCATGCAGGATTTGGCACTAAAGTTTTTTTTCAGGTTTCAGAGACAGTTGCATTTTGCAGTTGAAGTGATTTTTCAAAGAAACACAAAAAAAATTGAGAAACATGTTGTGATAGACAGCCTGAAGGAGATATTACTCATGATGTTTGATGATAAACATCATAATGTTCGTTGTTACATAGAAACCATCCATAAACTCATTTGCGTCATGATAGTTTATCCATATTTCTCCTTCAAAGCATCTTCACCATCCATGGCTTGAAGTCCACTTTCCATCGCTTTATCTGTCATGGCTTCACACATGCCTATCTTTCTGAGTTGCATACATCCCTTTATCTTTTTCAATTCATTTTTCCATTCCAGTTTTCCTTTTGAACAAAACCAGCTCCCTTTCCATGACTACATAGCCTTGCCATATCCATTGTTTGACTCTCAGATCTTTTCACTTATAGTCCTACCAATCTTTTTATATTAACTTGCGTTGACTAATGTGGGATTCCTTAAGGCCCACCTTTCAACAAGTCTTGCCCCATTGACCTGAGCACCTCATCTGGGATATAGACTAGAGTTCATTTTGGGTACCTGGAGGCTTGCATGCCTTAATGGCAAGTTCTCTCGCTGACAATCATGGGAATTCATCAATGTCCCTTGATCGTCAGATCTTGCAAGTAGCTCGAAATCAGCACATCTATTCACACTTTGCAAGATGTACTTGGGTACCTTGGCACTCATTGACATCACTGGTGAGTTGCCTCGCATTGGTTAACGAAATTCATCAATGGTCGGTAATCCAATGATTTCTCTTCATGCTCGACCTCGACACATTTATTTGCATGACTAGAATTGTACCATCAGGTTTTGTAGCAGGTGAAGACTATACATTCTTTCTCATGACTCCATCAGCAGTTGCAGAAACATGACTTTAGATCTATGAGTATACCACAGTTCCACTTTCTGCCTTCCACATTTTCGATTATTTATCAGCAACAGTTTAGATTCCTTCACTTCACATTACAGCAGTTCCAACAGTTACAGCTGCAACATCATTTAAAGTTACATTTTTATCCTACAACCGTGACATATTTTCCATTATTTATCAGTAGCAGTTTAGATTCCTCCACTTCACATTACATGAGTTCCAACAGTTACAGCTGTAGCATCAATTACAGTTACATTTTTATCCTGCAGCCGTGACATATTTTCCATAATTTAGGAGCAGCAGTTCTGATTCCTTCACTACCCATGATCCAACAGCTACAATCGGAATAGCAGTGACACATTCCACGATCTAGTGGCATCAGCTACATTCCTGTTGCATCGTTCATCTACTTTTTGGGTAAGTGGGGGTATGTTGTTTTCTAAACTTTAATCATGCAATTCCTTACATGCTAGAAATGAATAATTTGGAAAATTCTTTCACCATGCTCCATTTCTTTCACAGCCCATGCTAGGTTGCACGAGGACATGCAACCACATCAGTTGGGGAGGGAAACTATATTCAATACATACTCACTACTATCATTCCATTCTTTTCACCACCATCACCCATTTTTCATCTCATTTACCATTCACGAGCATTTCTTTTCCAACAAATCCTCTATTGCACTTTGCTTCATACACATTGATATACATATTGGCATGATTCATAAAGATAAAGAAAAGACTTCCTTATGCACGATGATGCTTTCTATGGACATTAATAGCTTATCATTTTCAGTGAGTGTATGGTTAATTTATTATGCAGCTAGAAAATAGATGGCAAAATGAATGTTGTTAACACAAGAACCAGCATTCTTTACATTCATGGTTGTCACACAAGAACCAACCATAAGGAAAATGTGAGTTGTTACTCATGCACTTCACATCATGAAATGAATGTTGTTAACACAAGAACTAACATTCTTTATATTCATCGTTGTCACACAAGAACCAACCATAAGGAAAATGTCAGCTATTACTCATGCATTTCACATCATGAAATGAATGTTGTTAACACAAGAACCAATATTCTTTATATTCATGGTTGTCACACAATAGTTGTTACTCATGTATTTCACACCCCAAAAATATTCATTGTTAAAAAGACATCATCAATAAAAGCCAAAGTTTATATGCCAAAAGTTCTTGAGAAGAGCCATACATGGTTGCATGAGGACATGTAACAAGTTCAGTTGGGGAGTATGTTGGGATGTAGAAATGTCCCTTTTTCATCCACTTTATCTTCCTCTATTCCTCACATTTCATCGTCCCATTAACCTTTTATCATACCATTTCCATACATATACGTGGGTTTCACCTTATTATTTCCACTTTATTTATTTTTAGTATTATAAGTGAATTTATGATTAAATATTAGAAAATTAACATGTTTTTCACTAATATCTCAAAGTATGGATGAGCTTTGTAATGTGTAGGAATATGTGAAGGATTAATTCAAAGAAAAGACTTCACGTATATCTCCTCCATCATTTCAAGGAGATAGTTATGCAAAGAATATTCCAAGGAGAAGATCATGGAGATTTCGTTGAGAGACATGTGGAGAATTTGTGAAAGATATGTGGAGGATTTGAAGGGATCATATCTTGTAATAATAGGAAAGTAGTTGAGTGGTTGAGTGAATAGTGGATCTCTCATTATGAGATGGTTATTTCCTTCATGTATAAAAGAGAGTGCTCTCTCTTCATTTCATAATAATTATTAAATGGGATATTATCTTAGAATATTTTAGATCTTAGATTATCTTAGAGAATAGTAGATTGTAGAAGTTAGTCTTGACTTTGTAATATGGAGAAGGGAATTCTTAGATTTTTTTCATAATATTGGTTTGATGTTTTCATGATTTATGATTGATTCTTGTGATGTAATTTAAGATTGCTTTATTGTTAATGTGAGCTCACATGTGTTGTCTTGTTGCTCTTCATATGTTGTCTTTCTTTTATGTAATTTACTTTCAGCTGTGTGTTTCATCTTCCAGCATTAGATTAGCGATTGCTTGTTTCAGTTTAAGGGAGGTTAGATTAGATTAGTATTAGATTCATGGGGGGTTAGATTAGTTTAATTTCACTTCAGTCTTGCATATACTTTGTAGGTTATTCGTAAGACTATGAACCTTGGATTGACAAATTAAATGGCTAGGAAATTACTACAACGAAATTAAAACGACATTAATTCGGCCCCCTTTGGCATCAATGGCAAGGGTGTCCACATACCTGTGTCTAAAATATCTGATCACTGTTGAATGCTCCCCCTGTCAATATGCACGATCCTAGGACCTGTCTGTATACCTGGAGTAACCATCCTTTCTTTGTTGAGTTGGCATCAATGAAAATTTCATCAACAATCTACCCCTTTGTCATTGATGACAACAGCTCATGCTCCCCTTGTGAGCATGCTCCCCTTTTGTCTTCATCTCTCCCCCTTTGGCATCAATGGCAAGGGTGTCCACATACCTATGTTTAAAATATCTGATCACTGCTGACTGCTCCCCCTGTTAATATGCATGATCCTAGGACTTGTCTATATACTTGGAGTAACCATCCTTTCTCCGTTGATTTCATCCTCCAACCTTTTGAACTCAAGGTGTGCTAAGGTCTTTGAGAGACCTTACACTTGTCTTGTCGTATTGCAGCCATCCTCCCTGCTCTAATCAACCTCTCCTATCAGCAACTGCTCAGTCTTCCTCATCCATAATTGCTTCTTGGCATCTGTACTTTGAGCATTTGTTCCTTCATTTGTATTGGCTTTCCTTGATGAGTTGTCTTGGTAACTTCTCAAGGATTATTTTCATGTACTCCAACAATCTTGAGCTTTGTGCCCAAGGCCACTACAGCTATAACACCTCATCGTACGACAATGTGTAGCAATGTGACCAACATTGTTGCATGACCAACATCTGACTAAGGGAGGTTAGATTATATTAGTCTTAGTTTCATGGGAGGCTAGATTAGTTTAATTTCACTTCAGTCTTGCATATACTTTGCAGGTGCTTCGTAATACTACAAACCTCGGATTGAAAAATTAAATGGCTGGGAAATTACTACAACGAAATTAAAATGACATTAATTCGGCCCCCTTTGGCATCAATGGCAAGGGTGTCCACATACCTGTGTCTAAAATATCTGATCACTGCTGACTGCTCCCCCTGTCAATATGCATGATCCTAGGACCTATCTATATACCTAGAGTAACCATCATTTCTCTGTTGAGTTGGCATCAATGAAAATTTCATCAACAATCTCCCCCTTTGTCATTGATGACAACAACTCATGCTGCCCTTGTGAGCATGCTCCCCTTTTGTCTTCATCTCTCCCCCTTTGGCATCAATGGCAAGGGTGTCCACATACCTGTGTCTAAAATATCTGATCACTTCTGATTGCTCCCCCTTCAATATGCATGATCCTAGGACCTGTTTGTATACCTGGAGTAACCATACTTTCTCTGTTGAGTTCATCCTCCAACCCTTTGAAATCAAGGTGTGCTAAGGTCTTTGAGAGACCTTACACTTGGATTATCATATGGCATCCATCCTCCCTGCTTTGATCAACCTCTCCTATCAGCAACTGCTTGGTCTTCCTCATCCATACTTGCTTCTTGGAATCTGTACTTTGAGCATTTGTTCCTTCATTTGTACTAGATTTCCTTGATGAGTTGTCTAGGTAACTTCTCAAGGATTGTTTTCGTGTACTCCAACAATCTTGAGCTTTGTACCCAAGGCCACTGCAGCTATAACACCTCATCGTATGACAATGTGTAGCAATGTGACCAACATTGTTGCATGACCAACATCTGACTGAGCTGTTGGAACTTTTAACACTTCTTTTATCAACTTCATTTCTCCATGCTTGAGAGTATCCTTGACTGTATGCATTTGATTTTTGATCTTCAAATCTTCTTGTTGATGTATATGAAGTACTCCTTCTTGGATGACTTCTTTGACTTGCACATTCATGGGCTTTATGGCCAAACCCACTGCAGGTGCAACATCTCAATGTGTGACATGTGGCAGCAACATGTCTGACTTGATTACATGTCCAACATCTAACTGAGTCATTGGGGCTTCCACCATTTCTTCTTCCATAGAGTCTACAATCCATAGCTTTATGACCAAATTTAGAACAAAAATAACAATAACCATTGAAGCCACTTTCATATTTGGGTCTTGGAGTTGCTTTGAGGAATAGACCTAACTCCTTGTTTCATCTTCAGAACTTACAAAGTCCTTGTTGTCATGTGCAAGTGCATGGGGAGTAGCTTTGGACATTGATGGACCTGCTTCTGGAGTCTTCAGAGACCAAGTGTCATCTTCATATTTTTCTTTGTTCTTCTTGTAACCAAGACCAGTTTTGTCGAGTGGATATCTTTGGAAATATAAGATCTTATCTAACATGATAGAGCTGCCGTTGAACTTCTCATGATGCTTTGATTTTTCAATCTTCTTTCTGAGATTGACAATCTCAAACTCATGCTTCTGATTTGTCACTTCTTTTTCTTCCAATTGATCTCTTAATGCTTCTTCTATTCTCTTGGATTCTTCTAGTTGAGTTTTCAAATCAAGATTTTCCTCTCTTGATTCTTCAAGTATTTTTGAATCTTTAACATGGTTCTTTTGTTCTAGGCTTAGATCGATCAAATAATTCTTTAGCTTTTCTTTTTCTTCTTCCTTTTCCTTTAGCAATTTCAGCCAACCTACTCCTTCATGCTTAAGTTTCTTAAGCAACTCCTTTAGTTCAACATTTTGCTTTTGGAGATTATCCATATAATCAAAGGTTGTCGTCCTAAACATCTTGTAATTAGATTGATTAAGATCAACTTTGTTCAAGAACCAATCAGCTCTAAGATCTATGTTGCATACATAGTTTATAATTCTCTGTTTAGCTTTCAACATTTCTTCATCATCATCTGCAAGAACCTTCTCAATTTCATCACACAAGCTATGATTATAATCACAAGAGTTCATACCTTTATTGGAGTCCTCTTCTTGTTTGTTTTTTTTTTATTGAGCTCTTCTGGGGGCTTGTTTTCTGATTCCTGATCTATCTTTTCGGGTTCTGGTCTTGCATTCTGATACTTACTCTCCAACTTGAACCATAGGTCTTTTGCTGAAGTGTTCTCTCCTACACTTTCCTTCACTGAGCTAGGGAGTATATCCATGAGGAACTTCAAGACTGTAGTGTTGTCCTTCTTTGTTTCGTTCTATGCAGCTGATTTTCCTTTCTTGTTTGATGGAGCAGGTGGATTGATAACAATTTCCCAAATACCAAACTTCTTCAGATTAGCCTTCATTTTGCTTCTCCAACTGAAATGATCTGTAATATCAAGTATAGGAACGTCATTGCTTTATGACTCTTTATTTTCCTCTATTGTGTTTAAGGATCTCGTTCAAGCTTTCTAGGCTTGTGATGAAGGTTGGCTCTCATAACAATTGTTAGACACTGAGAAAGGGGGGGGTGGGTGAATCGGTGTAAAGCCAATTTTTAAAACTTTTCTTAGCTTGTCACAATTAACTACCAATTCATCACTCCACTATTCTACCATTTTCATAATCATTTCATAAACATCTTTCACTTCATCATTCACATATCATAAGCATTTAAATCATTAAGAACCATAATACAAATGAACACAACACCATATAATTTTGAAATCTTTTTTTATTAGTTTTGGTCTGGCTATAATAGTTAGGTAAAATCAGCACCTACTGATACAAAGAGCACCTACCCTGCATCCAGGACCTTTCTTGGTTTTCTTAGACCCTGCTAAGAAGGGTTTGAGGTATCCTAACCTCAAAAGCAAGACAAGCTTGCTTTTACAATTAAAGCTCACTGTCACATCAACATCATTTGTCTCTTTAATCTGTTCTGCTGCTGGTCAATACTACTGATCATCTACTCATCACTCTCATCAACATTGATGCAACAGATGCAAGACTAGCTTGCATTTACAATACAGTATAGTTGTGTTACCATACTCATGTCATCATACACCATCAATCTCTGTCACATCAACATTCTGTCCATGTTCATTAGCATTCTATTTATCCACATATTTCTTCAACCTGTCCATCAAGTACATCAGTATGCATCGCTAATCAATTTCCTTCCATCCAACTTCTTTTCAAAAACAATTCTTCAACAACCTAGTACTCAAGCAACTAATGTTTATGAGTGGGTCTATAACTGCCCAATCTCTTGTCAATCTTATCTTTGTTCTAATTCGAGAATTCAATCATAGACATTCTAGTATTCTTGAGTGACCTTCCAACTCAGCCTAGCAACTGACATGTTCCAAAACTTCAAGCAATAATGATATACAAAACAATCATACATATCAATCAGACTTTTGCCATACCTTTTCTCCAAGACAATAACAAGTTTCACCCAATCATACATAGCTAACAAATATGTTTACTACAAACTGTTCATGCCAAACGTAGTCCTTAATTACTGTGCTCAATTCTCTCATAAGATTTCATGCTGATTCATCATGAAAGTCTTGTCATGGAAATAAGGATTTGTTCAGAGATATCATGTTAAGATCAAAGGTCTACTTAATCACAAATATTTGCCACTACCATTTGTCTACTCATCATAGGTTTGCTTGTGCACATGTTAAGTTAGCAGTAGAATGTTGCTCAAGTCATCTCAAGTCTCTGTGTAAGTATTTGTACTCTGTCACATCACATATTCATCCATGTGTCAATCTGTACCATAATCCTGTTGTCCAATGTCACTATCAACTGTCCTCTTCTCTGTCACTGTCCACTTTTCAAGCTGCTCCTATCAGCTGTCAAATTGTCTACTGTACCAAGTTACCAACTTCCTCTTTCACAATGATTTCGCATCAAAATCTTCACACTTCACAAGGTCTTTTCTTCTATTCACCAATGAAGTCTTCTCTAGCTAGACCAAAATATGTGCTCTCCAAGCCTGGAAAAATTCTCCATTAGATCTGCAGATACTGCTCCAAACTAGGTTGAAAACATATGTCAAGATGATCTTCAATTGTCCTTAGAAAGAATGTTCAAAATACTTCATAATGCATCAGACATCCTGCAATTTTTGGCCTGTTGCTTCCTCAGTTTGCAACATACCCAAAAATTAGACATAAATAAAAATAAGACTATAGATGTTTCTTCCATTTTTAACTCTGTGGCTGCCTCATTGCATTACTTCACTACTGCTACATCCACCATATATGAGGGCTGTTCATGCATGGCATAGTTCACGAGTTAGGGCATAATTCAGTGATGCTGCTGCAAAATAAAATAAAATGGAAGGCTGGTACATCAAATCTTGTGCTATGGAGGAGCCCTAAACAAGAAAAAAAACATAACAACTAGAACCAAAAATTTCAGTCCTTCATAGCTAGCGAGCTTCTTCTCTTCTGCAATTTTGGGTCTGCTGCTGCCACAGTCAGCTAATTCCACTGTCTTCCTCACTGAAATTTCAGAGGCCTCAGTTCACCACAGTCAGCTTTTCGCCATTCGAATTTGCAGAGCTAAAACTTCCAAAAACATTAACAAAAACTTCACTGTGGATGTTTCTGTACACTTTTTGAACCCAGTCTATCCATCAAAATTTCCTCAGTGGCAAATCGAAGATCAAAACTATATATGTCTACCTTCTATAGCTACCTTAATGCACCCTTGATATTAGAGCTATCTCATCCGATTATTTCACCTCTAAATTAAGAGTGTAGGCTCCTATTTATACACAATTTCCACAAATTATTTTACTGGGTCGAGTTGTTGTGATCAATGACAATTTCATCAACACTATTCATAAGGCACATAAATGTAGCTGGTGCATTTGTGAGACCAAATGGTACCACTACAAACTCATAATGTCCATAAGGCTGGAGGATGAAATCAACGGAGAAAGGATGGTTACTCCAAGTATGGATGAGGAAGACCAATTAGTTGCAGATAGGAGAGGTTGATCATAGCAGGGAGGATGGCTTCCATACGGAAAGCTAAGTGTGAGGTCTCTCAAATACCTTAGCACACCTTGAGTTCATAAGGCTAGAGGATGAACTCAACAGAGAAAGGATGGTTACTCCAAGTATATATATAGGTCCTAGGATCATGCATATTGACAGGGGGAGTAGTTAGCAATGATCAGAGATTTCAGACATAGGTATGTGGACACCCTTTGCCATTGATGCCAAAGGGGGAAAGATGAAGACAAAAGGGGAGCATGCTCACAGGGAGAGCATGAGTTGTTGTCATTAATGACAATTTCATCAACACTATTCATAATGCACATAAATGTAGCTGGTGCATTCAACAGGGGGAGCATGAGTTGTTGTCATCAATGATCGTACATATTGACATATGCCAAGAAGCAAGTATGGATGAGGAATCTTGAGCAGTTGCAGATAGGAGAGGTTGATCAGAGTAGGGAGGATGGCTGCCATACGACAAGCCAAGTGTAAGGTCTCTCAAAGACCTTAGCACAGCTTGAGTTCATAAGGCTGAAGGATGAACTCAACGGAGAAAGGATGGTTGCTCCAGGTATACAGACAGGTCCTAGGATCGTGCATATTGATAGGGGGAACAGTCAGCAGTGATTAGAGATTTCAGACACAGGTATGTGGACACCCTTTTCCATTGATGCCAAAGGGGGAGAGATGAAGACAAAAGGGGAGCATGCTCATAGGGGGAGCATGAGTTGTTGTCATCAATGAAAATTTCATCAACACTATTCATAAGGCACATAAATGTAGCTGGTGCATTCGTGAGACCAAATGGTACCACTACAAACTCATAATGTCCATACCTTGTTTTGAAGGTTGTCTTATGAATGTATTCATCCTTGACTGTCACCTGATGGTAACCATACCCAAGTCAATCTTGGAAAATACCTTTTCTCATCTCATTTGATCAAAGAGATCATCAATCCTAGGCAAAGGGTATTTATTCTTCACCATGACTTTGTTCAACTGTCTGTAATCAATACACAACCTGAGTGTACCATCTTTATTCTTCACAAATAGAATTGGTGCTCCCCAAGAAGACACACTCGACCCGTTATACTTCTTCTCTAACAACTCTTGTAGTTGCAACTTCAAATCTAGCATTTATGGTGTACTCATCCTGTAGGGTGTCTTGGAAACTGGTGTTGCTCCTGGCACAAGTTCAATTGTGAAATCAATGTCTCTCTTTGGAGGAAGCCTTGGAATCTCATCAGGAAACACATCCCTAAATTCCTGCAACACATGAAAGTCCTCCAACCTAGGAGTTTCATTCTATGTTGCCTCCAAAATATGAGCTACATACAACTGGAAACCCTTCCTACAGAACTTCTTCTGCCGCATTGGTAAAATCTGCCTCATAGAAATCACCTTTGGAATGCCTCTTACAACTCTTGGGTTCCCTTCTTCATTCATGCATTCAAAAGTCTTATTATAACACTCAAGCTTTTCTTTGTGAGCTTCTAACCAATCCATTCCAATGAGAACATCATAGGAACCAAGTGCTAGAACATTCAGGTCTACACAGGTGACCAATCCATTCATAACCAATGGACATTTCTCTACCACTTCACTAACCTTTCTCTTAGATCTAGTGGCTAGTTGAACTAACCATGATTTACCATGCCTTAACTTCTTAAAAGCATGCATCTCCACTACTATAGGAGTAATGTGACTGTGAGTAGAAACAGGGTCAATCAAAATAGAAACAGATTTCTCAACAATCTTACTTTCAATTTCAACCACAATTGACTGGTGATATGCCTAGCAGTCCTCCCGTGCTGCATAAATCCTAGGGACAGCCCTTGCTACTTGACCCATTGTTTCTGCTTCTTGAATGTTGTAAGCTGGCCTTGCATTATCATTCTCAAGTGGAAAATTCCTACGCATGTGGGTTCCTCCACATTTCCAACATTGGAGTGGTTCTTTGTTCTGCTATGTTTCTCTGGGATTTTGTCCCACCACTCTGGTTGGCTGCTTCTCAACTTGGGATGACTGCTTCTGTTGATTCCTGAAGTTAGAAGTTTTAAAACCTTTCTTCCTTTGGTCAGACTTCTCATTCCTTTTGTCCTTCCATGTCTGATGATAATCAGGTTTTCCTTTTCTTTGTTCATAACAATACTTAGCTTTCCTTATTGCTTCTTCCAGAGTTCTAGGTTCATAAAACTCAATTGTATTTGTAAGTGTTATCACTCCAGGAAACTACTCTAGGTTGCAGCTCGAGGATGTCTGGTAACTTAAATGTTTTTTATGGTTTTTCTAACTGGATCAAGTCAGGTGACCTACAAGACCTCACACTCTCAAGACATGCATGAAACTCAATCAAATATAAGGCTTCTAACTATCACTGTTCAGAGGTTTCATAATAGGGTGAATAGATGGAGAACTTATTATGTTGGTAGATTCATACATAAACAGTTACATATAAATGGATAATCATAAAAAGGAAAGTACTTGCAATTCAAATCATCAACATACAGACACGATGACAGCTATCAGACATCAAATAACATGAATAAACCTGAACAACACATTCAAGCATAAGCACATAACAGACAAGAAATGAAAGTTGAACATATGATAGCAAAAGAGCTTATATTAGGTCATGAGCAATATGAGAAGCTTGGTAATAATAATGGTCAAAAGGTCCCTAAAGTCGAACCCTTCCTTCAAAATAAGTCTTAGGATTTATAGCCATTTCAAAAATATGCAGATCCTAAAAAGTTGGATCTGTTTTTATTAAAAAAAGCTAAAAATAAATGTTTTTGCAAAATTAGGTCATAAACCCTAATTTAACTACTAGTATATTTAACTTGAACTCTTGTTCACTTTATGAACATGTTGATGACTACAGTGAGTACTCGAGTAAACCTGTAACATGTCCTCTGATAGATAAGCTACTATTGGTTTAAACACGTAGGGTTTGTGAACCTTTCCTCCTTGATACATCCTCAAAACTAGAATAGACCTTCTCTGATGGTGTTCTTCAGCAACTCTCAGCTTTACACTTCATCCCTGAGCTAGTTATATTCTCCCAAACCGGTCTTTTGTACCAAAATATGATTATGTTCTTCTTTTTGCTTTCGGTGGTTAAGGAATCAAAATCTCGGGTCTTTTAGCTGCCGAAAGCTCTGCTTTTGGTGGCTAATGAACTGATTCAACATCTGCCTAAGCCACTGAAATCCCTGTTTTCACAAAATTGTAATAAACCTACCAAATCATCCTTTTCATATTTGTTGTTGATCTTCTGGCACTTCTTTAGCTCGCCCAATGCTTGGAAAATCAGCAGCATCCTGGACTGCCTTTGGATTCTGAAGGCTTACTGTTGCTTCAGCTAGGGTTTCTAATGCAAAGTGAGTCTGAGAGCTAGCGTTTGATCTAGATTTCTTCACTTGCAGCCTCATAAGCCTGATCATCCTGTATATCCTGGTGTTGTGCTACATGTATTTGATATTTCTCCTTTTTAGCATGACATACATTCCTCTCATCTCCAGGAAATTTTTTTGTAACTCCTTATTCTTCTTGGTCAACATGGCATTATTCCTCTGTCTCTCTCTCTCTAAAACTTCCAGTTCATATACTTACCTTAGCAATTGGTTGAATCTTTGTGACCTGGGCTTGCTAGAAGAAGCCTTTTCCACTGGTTCACTCTGGTATTTTGGTGTGGGTGATAGAATTTCTTCATTTTCTGATACAACCTGCTCTGCTAGGTCAACCCCTTCCTCCCTTTCTTCTTCTGAGTTTGAGTAGGGAAAGTTCAGAATGTTTCCACTTTGTGCTAGGATTTCCTTGCCCTTTTCACTGAAGTCTAGGTTTCTTTTAGCTTGCTTGGTTTTATAAGGGGAAGAAGGCTGATCTACTGTTGCTGGTGAGATAGCCCTTCTTTTCCTCTTTCCACTCCTAGGGGTGGTGGATTTATTCGAAAAAGACTTTCCTTTCTCCTCTGGTTGTAGTCCTGTTTCAAACTCATTCCAGAAAAAAAATGTGTCCATGCTATGTTTCTCCTCTGCAGCAATTCTTGGACAATGAGTTGTATGAGGCCATTGTGAGACAACCTTCCTGTAATTTTGGTGGGCTGGGCCTTTACCTGGTGTCCCATTTTTGTTAAGCTCTTGTGGAGGTAGAAAGGTAAATTTAAAGGGCTTCTTCCTATAAAATGGTTCATTAGTTTGAAGTGATATATCATTTCCCTGCTGTATTTACTTTCACAGGTTACATACACTAGAATTGCTTTCAGTAATTGCTGCCATCTCTCTTCTATCTGGGTGGATGGAACACTTTTCTTCCATACCAAATTTCTGTGTTCATGTTTTAGATAGGATCTAAACTCCACATTTTTAGTAATGGTGGTCTTAAACTACTTCTCCCTATTTCTTGGGAGTTTTGTCACCTCTGTAATTAGGGTTTCATCCACTAGGAACTCCTCCTTGCCTATCAGTGCCTTGGAGCCATCAAAAGAAAGGGCAAATGCTTCAGCAACCTCCTGGTGTGAACCTTGAATTTGCTCACAAAATTTGTAATAGCCTGCATCTTTGAAGAACTGGTAGACTTCTAGATGTGATTCTAGGTAGTTGATGTCTCCTAGTTCTTTCCTGAGAGCAGGTCCTCCTTTCTTCATCTTTGAATTGTGCTTCTAAGTACCTGGAAAAATTGAAATTGAAATTTTGTGGAAGAGGTTAGTGGGATGGTTTTCAAAAATGGCCTCGAGTAGTAAGGATGCATGCAATCAAAGGTGGAGTGTATTGGAGGTATGGCGCTGATTTTAAGGGGTTAACTACTTGGTAAGTGCTCGAGTGAGATGATGATAGCTTCTGGTGATATCTACGAGACAAACAACCCATTAATCATTTTTAATTTGGACTTGGTATTCAGTGGAGGTTTACTGCAGTCATGGGACAGATGGAGGGTATATTAGGGTTTTGATTCCCATCAGTCAATTCAGATTAATAACGACCTCTTTAATCATAAAATTATGCCTTACTATAGTTTCCCCCTCCTTTCAGTGGTTTATCATGCCAAATCATCACCTGCCTTGTGCTGACGAGTTTGATTTGATAGACTAATAATCGTTTTCTCTTTTTGTCCTTTTTGGTGGTTAAGAGTACCTAGGGTTTTATTTGCTAACTGCCAAAAACTGAGCTTTTGGTGGCTAATGAACCGCCGACATGTTCACCTAAGCCACCGAAACTTTCTTTCCAAAAGGACATGTGTAACAAGCTTTCAGTGGCTTATCGTCTTTCCAGATCTCATTGTTTAGTTGCTAAAAGGTGGGCCTTTTGGTGGATAATGAACTATTTGAAAGTTCGCCCAAGTCACCGAAAGTTCCCCTTGCCAAAAATGTATTTCATTTGCTTTTGGTGGTTAATGTCTTCCTGAAAACACTCGCTAAGCTACCGAAACCAAGGATTTTTGGTGGCTAATGAGCTGTTGGAAAGCTCACCTAATCCACCAAAAGTCCTTTTCCCAAACATTTATAAATATTGTTATGAGCAGGCTTTTGTTGGATAACATGGTCCTGCGTTAAACTATTAGCTGCCAAAAGCTAGGCTTTTCAGTGGCTAATGAGTTGTTGAAAATATAGCCTAAGCCACTAAAAGCCAAAACTTTCAAATTTATTAAATAACAAAACATCAGATATCTTAACTTTGTTAGCCACCCCAATATCTTTCATAATATGACTTGAAATCTTCATCTTATAAAAAAATAAATTGTCTGAGTGAACTTATTGAAAATAAATTTATTTTAGGAGATAACATATGGCTCCTACTCGAGGATGGGAACCTTCATGTGAGGTCCCAAGAACCCCAGACCAAAATGCCTTTCCTGAAAAACAAATAAAAATTAAACCTATCTTCTGCTGTTCCATTGGGAATGGAGTTTATTTTGCAAGAAAAAACAACCTACTAACTAATATTTTACAATAACAGGGCCTCAAATCCTCAACTAAAATAAAGTTTCAGAAATCGCCCATTTACTGGGCCATCAAACACCTCCTCTCCTTCCAAATTTCGCAACTTGAAGGTGTTGTTCTGTTGTATCTTAGCTATCACAAAAGTGCATAACCACAGAGAGTCAAACTTTCCATCTTTTCCTTTGTCTTGCCTGATAGTATCCCACTTAAGGACCCAATCTCCAACCTGAAATTTGTCCACTTTTTCCATTTTGTCAAAAATAATCTTGATCTTTTGTTGATGAGCTTCTAACTTTTCTATCAATTTTTCCTTGACTTGCTGCAACTCCATCAAATCCATCATCCTCCTCACCATATCATTTGGTTCATCCTGCTCCTCCTGGAAGAATTTTTCCACTGGAAGAATTAGATGAATGGGAAAAATGGACTCAGTACCATAAACTAATTTGAAAGGAGAAGTCCCTATGGATATTTTGTCAGTTACCCTATCAACCCATAGAGCAAACTTTAGCTTAGAATCCTAGCTTTTCTTATTTGTCTCCAATAGTTTTATGATGATCCTGACTAGGCTTTTGTTAGATGACTCAGCCATGACATTGCCTTGAGGGTAATAAGATGTGGAATGCACTAGCTGAAATCCCATTGACTCACACATGTTAACCAATGCCCTGGCTTTGAAATCTAGTGCATTATTAGTTACTAGCCTTACTGGGTAACCAAACTTGATAAAGATGTTCTCATATAAAAAATTCATGATGACCTGATGAGTTGCATTCCTGGTAGGTACTGCCTCTATCTACTTGGTGAAATAGTCTGTGGCTACTAGGATCCATTTGTGCTGACCACTGGATGAAGGATTAATTTCACCAATGAAATCAAAACCCCATTGCTGGAAAGGACCATTCACAACAATAGGTCTAAGGGGAAAGGATCTGAGCTGATGCTTCCCTATAAATCTTTGGCACTTGTCACATTAGAGAGAATTTGAGGTCAAAAATGGGTCTCAAAAGGACCAAAATGTACTATAAAAATCAACCAATTACATTCTAGTAGATGACATCATCCCCCATGG
>LPNX011071383.1:572539-604492 GCA_001517045.1 Pseudotsuga menziesii
TGCAAGCTCTCACAAAGGTACAAACATCAGAAAAAGAACAGGCCAATAGTACATAGCCCTCAGAATCTTGTGGGTTGTGGTATTCCAGTAATGATGGCCTCCACATGTGCTTGAATGAAACTGATGCATGACCTGAAATGACTCTTCCTTATCTAGACATCTCAACAAAACACCAGAAAGATCTTTCCAATACAATAGTTTATGAATAACACAAAATTTAACAGACTTTAGTTTAAGAGCACGTGCTTGATTTAGAGTGAGTCCAAGAGGAACTTCTAATTTTTGTAGGAAATTAATAATACCTGAGTACCACTCACATGAGGACAAGTTGTCAACTACTTGTTGAATGTCATTTTGATCCTGAACTTATGCTGCTACTTTAGTTTGAAAATTTTCTGAAGTTACACAAGTGAAATTCATCCCCAAAAGATCACAATTTTTCTTTAGCCATGATTTTAGCCAGACCTTGGCCTTTCACTAACTTGGTGGGATTTACTTCTATGTCAACCTCAATAATCTTGGCAATCCATTTAGCTCTCTTTCCATTAATGTCAGGCTGAGTCAACACATCCTTTATAGCAGCTGAAGGGACATATGCAAGAACTTTTGCATGTAGAATGTAAATCCTGAAAGTTTTCAATGACTTGATGAGAGCATAAGCCTGCTTCTAAATGGGATCATACTTCATTTCAACATCCCTCAATGTCTTGCTGAAAAATGCAGTTGGGTGATCAATACCTTCATAATATTTTTGTAATAGTACAACTGCCACTATGTCATAGGATGCAAAAGAGAAGATGTAGAAACCCTTGGTATATTCTGGACTAATCAGAGTGGGAGCTTCCATGATAGCCTTCTTGATGTATTCAAAAGAGCTTATTTCTTGCTCAGTCCATTTGATTTCTACATCCTTTTTCAACATAGATATTATGTGCTTTACTAACTCAGACACATTAGGATGAACCTCCTGACAAAATTTATCTTACCCAGAAATGACTGAATATCCCTTTTTGACCTAGGTATGGACAACTTCTGGATTGCTTCAACTCTAATAGGATCAATATTTACACCTTCAGCTGAGACTATGTGACTTAGGAGTTTTCTCTTATTGAGTGCAAATTGAGACTTCTTTGGGTTCAGTGAGATCCCAAATTTTCTACATTTCAAAAATACCCTCCTCAAGTGCTGCAAATGTTCTTCATGGCTATGGGAGTAAACAATGAGGTCATCCAGGTATATAAGCACAAATTTGTCTTTCAATCCTACAAAAGCTAGGTCCATGGCTCTCTGAAAAGTGTCACCAACATTCATCAGCCCAAATGTCATTTTGGCATACATGAAAGTGCCCCAGGGAGTGGTAAAAGTAGTCTTCTCTTGGTCATCAGGGTGCACAACAACTTGGTTGTATCCAGAGAAACCATCCAGGAATGACATGACACTAGCCCCCGAGACTCTTTGCAACAGGTGTTCCATCTTGGGTAGTAGATAGTTGTCTTTCTTGGAGCATTTGTTAAGATTTCTGAAATCCACACATAACCTAATCTCCCCGTTCTTCTTCCTTACCACCACTAAGTTTGCAATCCATTTGGAATACCTAAGGGGAATTATGATTTTGGCTTTGAGGAGCCTATGGATTTCTTTTTCAATTATAGACAGTAGGAGAGGACTGATAGATATCAGCTTCTATTTGAAATGGATGGTGTCCTTCTCCAAGGGGATCATGTGTTGGATGATATTAGTGTCATAGGTCCCAGGCAAAGATATCAGCAAATTCTTTTATCATGCTATAAAATTTGGACCTTTGATCAGCAATTAACTTAGTGGAAAGATTTATAGGTTTTGGATGACTTTGGCTACCTATGTTTTGGTCTTGGACAGCAGGGTCTTTCTCCTTTTTGGAAGGTTTGAGAAGGATATCATTATGATAAAATAGCTCTTCCAAGGGTACTAGACCCCAAGGTATATAATTGTTGGGTAACTGAACAATATTCTGATCAGCTACTTTATCTTTCAACTTGAGCTTCTGGGAGTCTTCCATATTTAGGTTTTCTTGATATATATGCATATCAGAGAATTCATCTACTACCTGGAGGAATTTACTAAGCTCATCATCATTCTCAAACATCTTCCAAAATTTTACCTAATCTAGTAGGGAAGGTCTGTACTTGACTTGAATATCATAGCTGAGCCTAGGAGGTAAAGGGGGAACACAAAGACTTGCAGAGACATCAAGGGAATCGACCAAGTGATTCATAGCCCTAGGTATATATGAGAGTTCAAAAAAATGAAGGAGTCTCTGAGTTTCCATACCTCATCCCTGTAAGCCTTCAGTTTGACATTCTTTGCTTGAAAGGTGTTGTTGACCTACTATATAATAATATCTGCATCTCCAAATATTTTCATGCACATGATCCCCATTTCCTTGGAAGCCTTCACCCCTAACATCAATGCTTCATTATATGATATATTGTTAGTAGTTTTAAAATCAAGCTTATAAGACAGATGAATAGTCTCTTTTGATGGATAAATCAACACTACACCTGCACCTACTGAGGCTTGAGTACTGGCCCCATCAAAATACGTGCTCCACACTGATGTGGTCACTTCTTCAGACTGCTGATAGATGGGATTTGTAAGCTGTATGGATGTTTGTTGGGAGTCATCTATCTGTAGGATGTTTGTGTTTATTGCATATATTGGATGTTTTACAGAGTTCTTGGAATTATTGATGATATAAGTGAACTGGTTCTCTCTGTAGAGTCTCTTGGTCTCCCCTCCAAACATTGGAATTGTAGCATATGTGAGGTCCATTTGAAGGGTACCACCCAACCTCTTACTCCATGAGTGAGACAAAAGGAGGCTGAACTTAGGTGGGATATCAGCTACCACTATGTCAATCACTATGCTTTTTGAAGGCAACTGGGAGAGGTTTATGACAAGGTCTTTGATGAGGCCCAAGCACTTGACCTTCCTGGATTCAAAGGAGAACAGATCATGGTAGGGTTTTGTAATGCTAAGGCCAAACTCATCCATCACAGCTTTTGGAATTAGGTTATGGGAAGCTCCTGAGTCCAACAAACATTTATGAAGGATTTTATCATGGATATTCAGAGATATGTAGAAAGGTGGGAAAGACTCATCCATCTCTTCAATCATAGGGCCTAGGATTATTGTGGACTTATCATCTTCCAGGTTCACAAAGTCATCATCTAGGGGAGTCCTTGGCTGAAGGGATTTCAGTATGGATGTCTTGAAGGCCTCATTCTTCATCAATTCTATCATGGTAAAAGGGATATTTTACTTTTGGATTTCTAACTCAAGATTGAAAGCATCGGACAACTTGTTAGAAGTTCTTACCTCTTGTGGCATGGATTTTAGCTAAATAGGATCATGAGCTGATGGTTGCAATGGCATTTTCTGTTTTTTTGGAGTGGCAGCCATCTTCTTGGGTGGGACAACAATCCTTTTAGCTAGAGTAGCAGGCTGCTTTGTAGGAACATCATTCTTCTTAGGGGGAGAAACAAACCTATATCTCAAATTATACTCCTCATGATCATCTTCCTGATACAAAGATTCTTCCATAATTTGCTCATTCATGAGTGCTTCCTCATAGTTTGCTTGTCTCAAATAGGAGTAATCAACTTCATCCTCCATGCAGTTGATGTTGTCTTCTGCCTCTCCTTCTTCTTGAGTGAATTTTGGTTCTTCTTCTAGTACATCATTCTGAAAGGGAGCTCTGATTCTTTCATCCTTAGCCTGATTCCTATCCCTTTGAAGGATCTGAGATGGGGGATTATTTCTTCTGTAAGGGACAAAATTAAGGTTTCTGGGAGCAAAATCATTTGCCCCTTTACCCCTCACAGGTATTTTCCCTCCGTCTTTCAACTTGGACATTTCAACAGTCAAACTATCCAACATTTTGGCCATTTTGGCCATTTTGTTCTCTGATGAAGAAGCCCCAATTGGATCTGTGGGTTGCTTCTTCCTGTCTATCTTACCCTTGATCTTCTGAGATGCAATGATGTTGGATTCTACCTCTAGGGAAGCATCCTGCATGAGTGACAAGGAAACAGGTCTTCTTTCTCTGAGTAGAAGGTATAACTTCGAATCAAAGGCATTGACATAGTTGATTTTAGCCGAGGTGTCAGTGGGCTTGATCTCAGGAGGGATCTTGCTGAAAATCTTGTTAAAAAATTTGTTGAAGTTAGAAACAGACTCACCATTCTCTCTCTTAAAGTTGCTAAACTCGGTGATATAATAGAGGTGGTCTCTCCTCTCTACCCAATGCTTTAGAAATATGTCATCTAGGGCTTCAGTGCCTACTATGGATCCAATAGGAAATTCTTTGAACCACTTCCTATCCTGACCATCTAGGATTTGCATAAAAACCCCAGTCCACACATCTTCTTGTTTTATGTTTATGTTCTCAGCATAATTGTAGAATGCTTCTAGGTGTTCTTCAGCTGTGAAATCTCCCTCTCTAGTAAACTTAGGCATGTATTTGAGATATTCTCCAATAGGCATGGCCGAGAGGGGGTTAGGTAAATTCAGAGGGGCATACCTAGCTACTAGGATCCTTTTCATTTTGGTTAGAGGGGCAACCATGTTGGAAATGGGTATGTAAAGGGTGGGAGAAGATACAACTGGTGTGGGTGGTAGCTAAAAGAGTGCTGGTGGTAAATTTATCTCAGTGGAGTCGCCAAGGATTGGATCTTCATAAGCAGTAGTGCTTGAAGATCCCTCAACCCTAAAATTTTCTGATGTATTTATAAATTCTTGAGAATCAAATGTTTTAGCAGAAGAAATAATAGCAGAAATATCTCTTGAAATACCTAATGTATCTTCCTTTGTAGCACTGGAGGTATGCCTTAGTGAAGCCCTAGCTCTTCTTAGAATCTCTTCTGGATCTGAAATAGGTGTTGCTGGTGGCCCTTGAGGGTTTTATCTGGTACTTGGTCTTCTTGAAGCCACCTTATTCCAATGGAGCTACCAAATAGATTATTACAACTAGAATAGTGTCCAAAATTTGTCTATCATCAAAGCAGGATCTATGTCGTCTCCCAGGGAAGCTGAGCTCCAGTCTCCTCTCCCTGGCAATAGTGCCAATTTGTTATCACTCTAGGAAATTCCTCTAGGTTGTAGCTCGAGGATTCCTGGTAACTTAAAATGTCTTTTGTGGTTTTTCTAACTGGATCAAGTCAGGTGACCTACAGGACCTCACACTCTAAAGACATGCATGAAACTCAATCAAAGATAAGGCTTCTAACTACCACTGTTCAGAGGTTTGATAACAGGGTGAAGAGATGGAGAACTTATTATGCTGGCAGATTCATAGATAAAACAATTATATATAAATGGCTAATCATACCAAGGAAAGTACTTGAAATTCAAATCATCAACATGCAGATAGGACGACAACTATCAGACATCAAATAACATGAATAAACCTAAACAACACATTCAAGCATAAGCACAGAACAGATAAGAAATGGAAGCTGAAAATATGATAGCAAAAGAGCTTATATTAGGTCATGAGAAATATGAGAAGCTTGGTAATACTAATGGTTAAAAGGTCCCCGAATTCGAACCCTTCCTTCAAAATAAGTCTTAGGCTTTATAGCCATTACAAAAATATGTAGATCCTGAAAATTTGGATCTGTTTTTACTAAAAATAGCTAAAAATAAATGTTTTTGCAAAATTAGGTCAGAAACCCTAATTTAACTACTAGTCTATTTAACTTGAACTCTTGTTCACTTTATGAACATGTTGATGATTGCAGTGAGTATTGGAGTAAAGTTGTAACCTGTCCTCTTATAGATAAGCTACTGTTGGTTTAAACAGTTAGGGTTTGTGAACCTTTCCTCCTTGATATATCCTCAAAACTGGAACAGACCTTCTCTGATGGCGTTCTTCATCAACTCTCAGCTTTACACTTCATCCCTAAGCTAGTTATATTTGCCAAAAATGGTATTTTGTGCCAAAATTTGATTTTGTACCTCTTTTTTATTTTGGTGGTTAAGGAATCAAAATCTTGGGTCTGTTAGCTACTGAATGCTCTGCTTTTGGTGGCTAATGAACCGTTTCAGTGTCCGCCTAAGCCACCGAAAGCCCTATTTTCAAAAAATTGTAATCAACCTCCCAAATCATCCTTTTCAGCTTTGTTGTTGATCTTCTGGCACTTCTTCATCTCACCCAATGTTTGGAAAATCAACAGCATCCTGGACTGCCTCTAGATTATGAAGGCTTACTATTGGTTCAACTAGGGTTTCTAATGCAAAGTGATTCTGAGAGCTACGGTTTGATCTAGAATTCTTCACCTACAGCCTTAGAATCCTGATCATCCTGTACAGCCTGGTGTTGTCCTGCATGCATCTAAGATTTCTCCTTTTCAGCATGACATACATCCCTCTCATCTCCAGGATAGAATTGTGCAACTCCTTATTCCTCTTGGTCAACATGGCATTATTCCTCTTTATCTCTCTCTCTAAAAATTCCAGTTCATATACTTGCCTTAGCAACTGGTTGACTCTTTGTGACCTGGGCTTTCTAGAGGAATTCTTTTCCACTGGTTCACCCTGGTCTTTTGGTGTGGGTGATGGAATTTCTTCATTTTCTGCTACAACCTCCTCTGCTAGGTCAGCCCCTTCCTCCCTTTCTTCTTCTGAGTTTGAGCAAGTCAAGTTCATAATGTTTTCACTTTGTGGTGGGATTTCCTTTCCCTTTTCAATGAAGTCTAGGTTTCTTTTAGCCTACTTGGTTTTAGTAGGGGAAGAAGGCTCATCTACTGTTTCTAGTGAGATAGCCCTTCTTTTCCTCTTTCCACTCCTGAGGGTGGTGGATTTCTTCGAAGGAGACTTTCGTTTCTCTTCTGGTTGTAGGCATGTTTCAAACTCATTCCAGAACAAAAAATGTTTCCATGCTATGTTTCTCCTCTACAACAATTCTTGGACAATGAGTTGTATGAGGCCATGGTGAGACAACCTTCCTACAATTTTGGTGGGTTGGGCCTTTACCTGGTTGTGTGTCATTTTTTTAAGCTCTTGTGGAGGTAGAAAGGTAAATTTAAAGGGATTCGTCCTGTAAAATGGTTCATTAGTTTGGAGTGATATATCATTGCCCTATTGTATCTACCTTCACAAGTTATATACACCAGAATTGCTTTCAGTAATTGTTGCCATCTCTCTTCTAGCCAGGTGGATGGAACACTTTTCTTCCATACCACATTTCTGTGTTTAGGTTTTAGATAGGATCTGAACTCCACATTTTTAGTAATGGTGGTCTTAAACCAATTCTCCCTAGTTATTGGGAGTTATGCCACCTCTACAATTAGGGTTTCATCCACTAGGAACTCCTCCTTGCCTATCAGTTCCTTGGAGCCATCAAAAGAGAGGGAAAATGCTTCAGCAACCTACTGGTGTGAACCTTGAATTTTCTCACAACATTTGTAACAACCTACATCTTTGAAGAACTGGCAAGCTTCTAGATGTGATTCTAGGTAGTTGATGTCTCCTAGTTCTTTCCTGAGAGTAGGTCCTCCTTTCTTCATCTCTAAATTGTGATTCTAAGTACCTGCAAAAATTGAAATTCAAATTCTATGGAAGAGGTTAGCGGGCTAGTTTTCAGAGATGGCCTCGAGTAGTAAGGATGCATGAAATCAAAGGTGGAGTGTACTAGAGGTATGGTGCTGATTTGGAGGGGTTAACTACTTGGTAAGTGCTCAAGTGAGATGATGATAGCTTCTGGTGATATCTATGAGACATACAACCCAGTAATCATTTTTAATTTGGACTTGGTATTCAGTGGAGGTTTACTGTAGTTGTGGGACAGATGGAGGGTAGATTAGGGTATTGATTCCCATCAGTCATGTCAGATTAATAATGACCTCTTTAATCATCAACTTATGCCTTACTGTAGTTTCCCCATCCTTTCGATTTTTTATCATGCCAAATCATGACTTGTCTTATGCTGATGAGTGTGATTTGATGGACAGGTAACCATTTTCTCTTTTCCACCTTTTCAGTGGTTAAGAGTACTTAGGGTTTTGTTTTCTAGCTACCAAAAATTGATATTTTGGTGGATAATAAACTACCAACACGTTCTCCCAAGCCACCGAAACTTTCTTTCCAAAAGAACATGTGTAACGAGCTTTCAGTGGCTTATCGTCTTTCTGGATCTCATCGTTTAGCTGTCGAAAGGCAGGAATTTCGGTGGCTAATGAACTATTTGAAAGTTCTCCCAAGACACTGAAAGTTCCCCTTGCCAAAAATGTATTTCATTTTCTTTTGGTGGTTAATGTCTTCCTAAAAACACTCACTAAGCTGCCGAAACCAAGGATTTTCGGTGGCTAATGAGCTGTTGGAAAGCTTGCCTAAGCCACCGAAATTCCTTTTCCCAAAAATTTATAAAGATCATGATGAGCAAGATTTCAGTGGATAACATGGTCTTGCATTAAACTATTAGCTGCCAAAAGCTAGGCTTTTCAATGGCTAATGAGTTGTTGAAAATCTCTCCTAAGCCACCGAAAGCCCAAACTTTCAAATTTATTAAACAACAAAACATTAGATATCTTAACTTTGTTAGTCACCCCAATATATTTCATAATATGACTTGAAATCTTCATCCTATCAAAAAATAAATTGTCTGATTGAATTGATTGAAAAAAAAATTATTTTAGGAGATAATAGTAAGACTGAGGCAATCCACTCAGGAAACATTGGATTTTCACTTTTTCATCTTTGATGTACCTGACATACCTCAACAACTCCAAGAACTTATTTGAATACTCTTCCATGGTCTGCTGTCCCAATATCAGATCATGGAATTCTTTGATCTTATCATCATAGTACCTGTCGGAGAGGTACTTCTGCTTGAAATACTTATGGAACTACTTCCATACAATATTCCTTTCATTAATCTTCTTTACTTGCTGGAAGTGATCCCACCATATGGATGCTCTTCCAGTAAAATTGAATATGGATACCCTAGCCTTCATATTTCCATAATAGTCTTGGACTTGGAAATATTTTATCATCCAAAGAATCCAAGCTTCAACTTATTTTCCATTCTTTACCTCACCATTGAAGGTAGGTGACCTTGCCTTCTTAAATTCATCATGTGAATGGTTCTGGTAGTGCCTCTTTTTCTTATTCTTGTGAGAAGAAGAACTTGAACCACTAGTGGATCCTTCAGAGTTAGATGGCCCACTAGAATATCTCTTCCTTCTTCTGGTACTGCTCTTACTTCCTTCTGGTCTTATTGTCCGGTCCCCAGAGTTCATCTGCCTCTATATGTTTGTCAAAATCTGCAACATGTCTGCATTAAATTGATTTTGCGCCTCCTGAGCCTTAACTAATATTTCATTATCTTCCCTGTAACTTTGCATCTCCACCCTTAGGCTTCTCATGGTGGATGCAAAACCTGTGGGAGTATCTTGAAACCTCCTCCCATTAGACTCTGTCTCAACATTTCCAACTCGGACATTCCCCCCCATAGCATCTTCCTCGTACTCATTGGGGTTTTGTGCATCATTCATTCTAAAGGTTCTCATGGCTAAACCACAACTCACCGAACTGCACTATCTGGAATGTTTCCTTTTGAAGGTGACTATAATTCTACAAAATGTGTTAATGAACAAAATTTGTTAGCTGCATAACATTCACATGAATCATACATTACTTACCTACTTTTGGAAAATTCCTATATTGACAACTTTTGTCAAAACTCAAAATTTTATTTTCACAAAGAAGGATTGTCTGAAGGGGACAACGAGGGTCAAGGGGGATTCCTACATTTTCCTTTACACTGTACATTTTCCAATTTTGGATGGAGCCGACATTTTCCATTACACTGTACATTAGCGTGCACCAATTTCCATCATTTTCCTTCATGCTCATCTTATGCAAATTCCCGTTTATCACTACCATGGTGAGCTATCATACAAATATCAACCTCTCATGGAAAAAATTCCATGGATACATAAGGCCCCTTAATACTAAAGAAGATATTATATTGGAAATATTCTCTACTCTAATACTATTCTAAGAAATAGAGAAAGCAAGAAACAAACAAAAACTAGTGGAAAAGGATTTAGCCATTCTCTAGCATTGATCTTCATAGTAGTGATGGTACTATGTAGTACATGGATCATAATTACCTCTAGATATAGATATCATTAAGTACTCATCAATGGATAAGTATGACAACCCATAAATTGATAAGAATAACAACTCATATGAGATGTGATCTAGGACTTTATGAATGTGTATGGACTCATAGTCTAACATAAATCTCACAAAAGGGACATGCTATCATTATTGTTGCATGGTCATATAGTTTTTGGATTCAACATATTAGTTGGTGCTCAAATTGTGTGTTGGGGAAACAATTGGTTGAATTTTTTATGGGATGTAGTATTAAATTGAGCACATAAATCTATGGACAAACACACAACTCACAGGATAGATCACACAATTTGCTCAGTTATTGAAGAATGAAATTAACAGTGCAAAAATGGCTTGCAGATGTGGATGCTTTTCATTAATCAAAGAGTAATTAGATAATAATTACAATGAAGTACAATGGCTTTAATAGCCACATGAAATTCGAATCCACATGAGGAAATTCAAATCCACATGAGGAAATTCAAATTGATAGACTCTACTTGACTGTAGGTAACTAAGACCTTGTCTAAATCACTATTAGAGGACTCAATAGTTAACTGATCTTGTCTAAACCATAACTGGAGTTCCTCAGAGCTCTAAAACACAACTCAAGTGTTACATTCAGTGTTGATTAAGGATAATTGACTATGGTAGGTGAGAAATACACCCCTCCTGAGTGCAGTCATGTAAACCTAGCGCTAACTGAATGTAACTGACTCCTAACTTAGCTTGACTAGTCATTAACTGAATTCAACTGACCTTGGTTGGTTTTGGCACTCCCAGTGGCTCCTAAATTGTATGGATTAGTATAGGAGGCTCCTAAACTGATGCAATTAAGTGTAATTAGTGGCACTAAGCCTCAATTAGTGTTCCCACCACTTTAGTAACTGAAACATGTGCCCCAATTAGCCCAAGTGGACCCAATGGTGCTAATGACTATAAATAGACTGGATGGACTCCCGATTTAGAAATGACTCCTGATTTAGACATATGAACAAATTGGACAAGGGAGGATTAATAATCCTAACATCCCCCCTGAATGATAACTTGGACAATCTGTGGGCCTTGGTAACTAAGACCATAGGTCACCCATTACATCAAGTAAAGTAAAGTAACTGCTCAAAAACAAGGTGCTGGGGAAAAACCACATGGAAAAAAAATCCCCCCCTCTAATTAAGCAGGTAGAATCAGGATCAATCTGGTTCTTCCATGCACAGGTATCCTAGGGCCTGGCATGTGAACCTCTCCATCATTATGTCTAGAGGAATATTCCTCTTTGGAATAAGAATGATATGATCAACTAAATCAGAAATATAGATAGCTGCCGGATAAGGACCCATGTAGAGCAACTATAGTCAACTAATAAGTGAGAAAAGGTTCTTGAGAAATCAGAACATGTGAGGAACACTCAAGAAACTGATATGTTGCAGCCATGAAAAGCAAACCATGAGTGGCAAGAACAGCCCCAAGTGTTGGGAGCAAGTGTCCAGTACAAGTTCCGTGAGGAGCTGAGCATGTGATCAATGGTAGAGAAGCACTGGGACTGTTGAGAGAAAATGATTGAGCTCCATGGTCTGATATAGCTTCTAAAATAGCTAATGAATCACATAATAAAATATCAGCAACCTCATATGAGGAAACTAACACCAAATCCCCATCAACAGTTTTGAAGAGAAAGTGCGGTACTTGATTTCTCACACCGGAATTGGTGATAGCAGCTACAAGCATGACTGAAAGCTCTTGGATTTTAAAATATGAAAAAAATAATATCAGATCATAATTAAATCAGAACTAAATAGGTTCAAAATAGATCCAAAACTATGAAATGGAATCAAATCCCCAGCAACAGTTTTGTAGGAGACTTGCGGTACTTGTTTCTTCACACCGTTGATGAGAACATCTACAAGTAGTACTGAAAGATTATGAAATTGATATATTAAACCAAGAAATATTAGATCAGATCTAAATAAAATCATATCAGATCCAATAAGGTTAATATCAGATTCAAATAAATGGTTAACCGAGACGGTGGATGCATAACTTTCTTCTTCTTCAAAATTCTGAATTTTGGTGCATGCAATCCTGCAGGAATTTGCTGGAAGATCTAGATCATGGGGAGTGAATGGACCACTCTGGTAATATAATATTTCTTCCAAAATATCCAATGTATCACATATTTGCACACCAGTAGCAACATTAGAGGGAGAAAAATCAAATTTCTCTTCACTTTCAGAAGCAATTACTGGTAAATTTTGCACAGAATTCAAAGGAAAATCACTGATGAATGTTTGCATGGAAGTGCAGCAGTGTTTTTCTTCAATATAAGAGATTCGAATGTCTTATTCTATTTCAGCAATATGAGGAGATGAGATATTAGAGATCTCATGAACTTCTGGAGCATCAAGAGAAGGAGTCACTGCATGGATATTGTCTTCAATTCGAATTGACTGTGTAGAAGCTTCTGTTTCTTCTTCATCTTGAACAACTTCATCAGAGAGAGTGGAGGCTGAGAATTTCAGATCAAGAGTACTTATGGTGCTGGATATTATCTCCAAAATTCTATTATGATCCTCATCAATCACTCCAAAGGTTCTATCCAATCTTGTCCAGAGTTCCTTCGGGTCTTCAATAGATCTAATGAGGTAGTGCAAGCTAGGAGAAAGACCCATTTCTATTGTTCCAAAAGCTCCATCACTTTTATTCAGCCAGTCAATCTCACTAAAACACTCTTTACCAAGCCCAATCGACAGAGACCTTAGCTCATCAGAGATGAAATCATCTTCTTCTTCCATTTTGAATAGTTTGTGGACAGAGAGAGAAGAGGAACTGATGAATCCATTCGAAGTTGTACCTACAAAAAAACACAAAAGGGGCACTGTAAGGTTAACAACCTGCACATTTCAAGTTTTCATCACACCCAACATAGTTGATCAATATTGATCAACAGTTCCTTTACTTGGGGTATTAAGTGGTAAGCCTTCTGCTTCTGGTGCAGAGCTGGAAGGAGCAATTTTGCTCAAAAATGATCCAATAGGAGATATGAGGAGGAGAAGTGCCTTGTTAATCAAGGCTCTGATACCATATTAAATTGAGCACATAGATATGTGGACAAACACACAACTCATAGGATAGATCACACAATTTACTCAGTTATTGAAGAATGAAACAGTGCAAAAATGGCTTGTAGCTGTGAATGCTTTTCATTAATCAAAGAGTAATTAGATAATAATTACAATGAAGTACAGTGGCTTTAATAGCCACATGAAATTCGAATCCACATGGGGAAATTCAAATTGATAGACTCTACTTGACTGTAGGTAACTAAGACCTTGTCTAAATCACTATTGGAGGACTCAATAGTTAACTGACCTTGTCTAAACCATAACCGAAGTTCATTGGAGCTCTAAAACACAAATCAAGTGTTACATTCAGTGTTGACTAAGGCTAACTGACTGTGGTAGGTGATAAATGCGCCCCTCCTGAGTGCAGTCATGTAAACCTAGTGCTAACTGAATGTAGAGGACTAGAACTGAATGTAACTAACTCCTAACTTAGCTTGACTAGTCATTAACTGAACTGAACTGACCTTGGTTGGTTTTGACACTCCCAGTGGCTCCTAAATTTTAGGGATTGGTCTAGGAGGCTCCTAAACTGATGCAATTAAGTGCAATCAGTGGTAGTAAGACTCAATTAGTGTTCCCCACACTTTAGTAACTGAAACATGTGCCCCAATTAGGCCAAGTGGACCCAATGGTGCTAATGACTATAAATAGACTGGATGGAGTCCTAATTTAGACATATGAACAAATTGGACAAGGGAGGATTAATAATCCTAACACATAGATGATTATTTGGGAGGGAAATAACTAGAAGCTCCTCCTAAAAGAATGTTCCAAAACAACGAAACATTCCTATGGTGCAATACAATTATAAAAATCCTCTCCTTTTGATTTGTGCCAGATACCAAATACGATCGACTCATGAGTTTTCTTCAAGGAAGTTTTCATTTTATGAAGATGGAAGAACCTACACAATGGAGACAGATTAGCCCACAAAAATAATCCAATGGATATGGATGAGCCCGCACATATAATCCATGATGCACACGATCCATTGGGAACTTATTTTTAAAAACAAATTTTGATAATCTAATTCTTCTTAAAATGGGATAAAAATCCCAAGGATAAATTTTCATGGTCAAAGTTCCCATCAATCAAGTTAACTATAACTTTTGATGATATTCCTACCAAAACCGGGGAAGAATTTTGACCAAAAAAATGTTGAGTTTGTCCACTTATTAACATAGTTTTCCTAAGGTAGAAAAACCATATTTACTTATTAGACTTCATAAAAATAATTAGTTAATAATATAAATAATTATAAAAATAAAATAATATGAAAATAAAAATAAAATGTAACCGATGTTGCAACATATGTTATAACATATGTTTCAATTCTGACTATCGTTAATTGAGCCCATGACCTTGACACTAGACTTAGCTTATGACCCTATATTAAGTGCACAAATTGGTGAAATACTCTTATAGCATATGTTTCAAATTCCAACAATCAATTGAGCCCAGGAACTTGACACTAAAATTAGATTACGACCCTATGTTAGGATTTGTAATCCTCCCTTGTCTGTACTTTTCTATTAGATTATATTTTCCTAACTTGGGAGTCATTAATTAATATTGGGTCCATTAGAACCATTGGGTCAACTAGCACCATTTGGTCCACTTGGCTATTGGTGCAACTAGTACTAGTCACTAGAGTGTGGGGAACACATATAGAGGTTAACTGCAACTGACTACACCTTCATGCATCAGTTTATGTGCCTTTGAGACCAATCCCTACAATTTATGAGCCACTGGGAGTGCCACCACCAACCTCCTTCAGTTGTTTCTAGTTGGTAACTAGTTAAGCTAAATTATGCTCCAGTTACATTTAGTTAGATGTCCTCCATTTCAGTTAGCACCAGTCTTGCATGGATGTATGTGGGAAGGCACCTATTCTCACCTACTTCTCACCTACCACATTAGTTTAACTAGTTTAACTTATTATAACTGATTAAGAGACTGAATTAGACTTCTGGAGTTAGACTAATGAAATCCGAAAGTGATTTAGACACTTCTAGTTAGCCATGCAGTCATATTGAGTTGGTAGATTCGAATCATATCCACATGATTCAAATTCTCCTTTATGTAACAACATTGTATACTTATTGTATTAATGAATTTTATACTGTGATTATATTGAGCAATACTTATTTGTTTTAAGTGCATTTAAATTTTTCCTTTTCAGTGCGTATTATTCATTCCATTACAATGCATAATAATTCAACAATTCAATTGCACTCATTGCTTGAAGATCAATGGAACAATAATTTAACATGGTATCAGAGCCTACTCAGGAAATATACAAGTCTGTCCAATCTCCATTATACACCAGAAGCAGTTGGGTTTCCACATAAGTCTCGCAAAGTGTGCGTTGCTAACTCTGGATTCGCTTAGAGAAGTCTCCGTGGGCATTTCAAACCCTGAGAAAGTGTATGTGTTGATATTGAAGGTTTGATTCTGACATAATGTGAATTTTTTTTATTTTGTAGTGATTTCTTACAGGTGCTACGTAGCTCAGTTGAAGAATTGACTGATCAGAAGGAAGAATTGATGGATGCTCCTACTTTCTTACCCCGGATCCTGACACCCTTAAACTATTTTGATTGGAGAGAAGATATGCATGTTTCCTTGCACAAGCTTGGCTTGTATAGGATGACTATGGGAAGAGAGACAGAAACACATCATCCTACTGAGAAAAACAAGTTCTTGAACCAGTTGCATGAAGCCTTTGGCTTCCTTTGTGCTCGCATCTCCAAGGATATCCTCTTTCATCTTGAGGGATTGAAGACTCCTGAAGAATATCAGGAGAATATCGAATTATTTTTTGGAAAACAATATGAGATTTGGGAACACCTCTTGGAGAACAAGATGATATCATTGCAGCCCAGCAGTTTCGAGACTATCCAACAGGTTTTCACAAAATTCAAGTCTCTAGAACTATAATGTAAGAAATGCAGAATAGAGAGGAAGGATGAGCATATTATGTTCTCTGTGCTCATCAAAATTGGTTATGAGTACTCTGTCTTCGTCTCTACCTTCCATTCTGGAAGAGATTCCATCCCCAATTGGAATATTCCTTCACTTGATAGCTTTGTTGAGTCTTTAATACATAAGCATGATAGGTTGGTCTAAATGGAAGTCCTGATCCAAACTTCCAAGAACCAAGATCTTCTGATGTCAAACTCAACTAATGCACAAGATAAAGGGAAGCACAAGGGGAAGGAGCCTAAAGTACCTGATTCGAAGCCAAACGAGAGTCATAAGTCTTCGAAAGGAACTTTGGGATCCAAGAAGATGAAAAAGTTTGAAAAGACAAAGTGTCCTTATTGTATGAGGGGATTTCATCCTGAAATTCAGAGCATGAAGAAGCAGATCAACCAGTTGTCTTCCCTCCTTAAACAAAACCATATTTCTCTTCCATAAAGAGAAAATAATTCTAATGCTATAAAAGCAACAAAAGATCATGAGAGGTTCCATTACTTGAAAGATGGCCTCTCGCGATTGAAATCTTACTTGATTGATTCTGGAGCATCCAACCACATGGTTTCTTCCAAGGATTCGTTCACCACTATCAACCTCACAGGTGGGCCTACTATTCATATGGGTGATGAATCTTAGACCCCAGTAGCAGGAATATGTTCCATTAAAATCCAACATAGTGAGTTCAAAAATGTTCTCTATGTGCCCTCTCTTGCAACAAATTTGTTGTCTGTATATTAGATGACCCACACTGGCTCACCAAAGCAAGTTGTATTTGGGATTGACTCAGTGGAGATCACATAAATCTCATCTGGGAAGACTATAGCGAAAGGAATTGAAGATCATGCCTCCAAGGCATTTTCTTTCTCTCATTTTATGCCATACTCAGATCCAGTACAACCACAACTTCTATTCGAACTAGATAAAGATATCAAAACTCCTTTACTTCCTATTGCAGAAATAGATTTATTGTCTAACATTTCATATTTAGATTCAGATTCAGAAGAGGAGGAATACCAACATGACTCTCATATTGAGTTTACACCTCAAAGATATCTATATCTATATACAACATCCACTTCATCTTAGCAACCTAAATGGTCTCAGAAGCTCATTAAAGGAGCTGGGGATGGTGATGAGAATCTAGATGATAAGAGAATAACGAGGTCCCGATATAAGAAAGAGAGTGTTGCACTATCCCACATAGATCCACTTCTCCCTGAGAGGTTCTTCATGATTATGGGTTTAGATCCTCAAATGTTCAAGGAAGATTGCCATGATCCTAGATGGCAGGAAGCTATGGATGAGGAATTTGATTCGCTACATGAGAATAAAACTTGGGAACTTGTCTCCTTACCCCTAGGGAGGAAAATTGTTCAATACAAATGGGTCTACAAGACCAAAATAGCCTATGATGGAACAAAAAACAAGTATAAGGATCAATTGGTGGCCAAAGGATACTGACAGGTTCAAGGATTGGACTATAATGAGACATTCACTACAATAGAAAGAATGTATTCCATCAGACATGTCTTGGCAGTTGCATCTTCTAAGAGATGGGAGGTAGATCACATGGATGTGAAAAGTGCCTTCCTCCATGGTGACTTGAAGGAAGAGATTTACATGAAACAAACCGAGGGGTTCATTTAGGATCCTTCCTTGGTTTGCAGACTAAGGAAATCACTGTATGGACTCAAACAAGCCCCAAGTGCATTGTATTCCAAAATGGATTCCTTCCTCATGTCACGGAAATTTGAAAGATGCAAATCAGATTGTAATTTTTACATGTAGAAGAAAGATGGATCCTTGTTATTGATTTTGATGTATGTGGATGACTTGCTCATTACTAGAAAATATGCTGCTGGATTGAGAAGCATCAAGTCTACTCTGAACAAAGAAATCACTATGACTGATCTAGGATTGCTAAGACGGTTCATTGGTCTCGAAGTAAGTCAAAAGACTTCGAGAATCATGATCTCAGAGTACAGATACTCATTAGACATGCTCAAAATATTCCACATGGAATAATTTAAGGCACCCCCTTTTCCTTTTTCTCTCTAGAATTAGGCTTGTGGAAGGTGTCTCTACACCATTGGTAGACAACACTCTTTATAGACAACTCATTGGGAGACTTATATATCTCACACATTCAAGACCAGACATATCCCATGATGTGAGTGTTGTTTCCAGGTACATGCAGGAGCCACATGAGCTTTATCGGAAGGAAACATAGAGGATATTGCAATATGTGCAGGGTACTAGAGATTATGGGATTCATTATGTAGTTGGTGCACAACTTGTTCTCATAGGATTCACAGACTCAGAATGGGAAGGAGATGTGAATGATAGAAAATCCACTTCAAGATTTGTGTTTATTATCGAATCCAGGCCAATTTGTTGGTCCAACAAGAAGCAAGCATCACTTTCACTCTCTTCAACATAAGTAGAGTATTGGGGAGCTGTGAATGCAACTATTTAGGCAGTTTGACTACATGGCATCTTGTTAGAATTTGATATTTGCACTTCACCTTCAGTGGAAATTTATTGTGACAATGAGAGCACCATAAAAATTTCCAGTGATCCAGTTCAAAAGAAGAGGACGAAGTACATTGAGGTTCACATGAATTATATTTGAGAACTAGTGCATGACAAAACCATCACACTGCTTTAATGTCCTACAGAGGATTAGAGTGTAGACATATTCACCAAGTCATTCACAAAAAAATAGATTTTTCTTTATCAGATCTCTTTTAGGTGTTAAGGCTTGATTCATAGTTCATGTTCCTGCTTATTTTGAGGGGGAGGGGGGGGGGGGTTCCCATGAGGTTTCCCCCCATTTCCTTGGTTTATTAAGAAACAGTTTTTTAATTCTTTTAGATTGTAATGGGTGAATTTTGGCCTTGTTTCTAGGGCCCACAGTTATCCAAGTTAGGATTAAGGGGGGGTGTTAGGATTTATAATCCTCCCTTGTATTTACTTGTCTATTAGATTATATTTTCCTAACTTAGGATTCTTTAATTAATATTGGGTCCATTAGCACCATTGGGTCCACTTGGGTTATTGGTGCCACTATTACTAGTCACTAGAGTGTGGGGAACACATATAGAGGTTAACTGCAATTGACTCCACCTTCATGCATTAGTTTATGTTCCTCTAAGACCAATCCTTGCAATTTAGGAGCCACTGGGAGTGTCACCATCGAAATCCTTCATTTGTTGGTAATTGGTAACTAGTTAAGCTAATTTATGCTCCAGTTACATTCAGTTAGATTCCCTCAAGTTCAGTTAGCGCCAGTCTTACACGGATGCATGTGGGAAGGCCCCTATTATCACCTACTTCTCACCTACCACATTAGTTTAACTGGTTTAACTGATTATAACTTATTGAGAGATTGAATTAGACATTTGGAGTTAGATTAGTGAACTTTGATAGTGATTTAGAAACTTCTAGTTAGCAATGCAGTCAGATTGAGTTGGTAGATTCGAATCATATCCACATGAGTCAAATTATCCTTTATGTAACACTGTTGTATACTGCTGGGATTAATGAAGTTTATACTATAATTATACTGAGCAATACTTATATGTTTTCAGGGAAATTTGTCTTGTTCAGTGTGTATTATTCATTCCGTTACGCTACATAATAATTCAACAATTCAATTGCACTCGTTGCTTAAAGATCAATGGCACAATAATTTAACACCCTATAGTTGAGCCAAATAATTTGTGAAATACTATTGGCCCATGACCCTACTATTGAGATAACACTAATGAAGGATACCACATGATGGAGGGGGGATGAGTCCAAAGAGAAGAGGGTACGAGACATTTATAGGATTTAGATCCCGTATAATTTCATCTATATAGTGATGAAGTCCCCTTGAAGGATAAACAACTTACCAAGAGCAATAATTTTTAAGTTGACTTGTATGAGAAGGCATACAACCTTTTTGAACCCACTATTAGTAGATCCTACTCTTCTAAAAATCCAAAAAATTGAGATCTTATATTAAAATTACTTTGTGCAATGATATGAACCATTATTAAAGAAAAAAAGGTTGATTCCATTTCTAGATAATGTTTGTGTCAGGTACAAGACACACTGTGAAGGAAGTTGTTAGATAAACCTCCTATGAGCATCCTTCCTTGATATTGAAAGAAGAATGGGTAGGTCCAAGATCTTATGTAAAGTGAAAAAAAAGTCAATAAAATAGGGAAAATACCAAAAATTACTAGTGTAGGGTTTCTTCCCAAGTAAGTAACCAATCTCCACACAACCACCATAAAGAATGTCCTAAGTTTCCTGAAAATATCCAACACTCTAAGTAAGAATTCAATGCAAGAAACCAACTGAGGTGAAGAAATAATTGATTAATCCACCTCTATTTTGTAAATCCATCATATACCCTCTAGGGTATAATCATACACCATGTAGCGATAATCTCATAAAGCATCCCCAAACTTGGTGTAGACACTTTCCAAATAACCCAGAATACTAAAGCTGTCTCTTGATGAGGAAAGTATTTTCACCAACACCCATCTACTCCCAGTGTAACTCCACCAAACTTACCATCTTCAAATATGTATCTATAGTGGTCCACATAATCAATCCAAACATCATCCCGCATCAAGGTATCAAACCTATCCTTAAGACAACTACAAGTCTCACATGTATAAGAAAAAATGCATTATGACTAGGATATCTCCTAGGAGGTATACTCAGCCTCATAGAAGGTTTTGGTGCTCCTACATGCTCCCAAGCCTCCTTCAATGTATAGTTGGGCCATCTCAACTTTCTGCATGCTAGGGTAGAATATGATGGCATATTTGTGCCCAATATCATCTCATCTCCCATTAAATATGAATGAACTTTGACCTCTAAATAAACCTCTTGAACAATATCCTCTCTCTCCTCAATCATTGAAGAAGAATCTTGTGAATTAGAATATCTCACATTCTTGTGAAACTTCACATATCTACTCACCATAGTCTCCCCTTGTGTTGGACTATTTATCTTGTAATCTATAGAAGTATCTTTGTATATGACAACACAAGATGATATCACTATCTATTGATCTTCTAAACAACATTGACCACCTTTGAACTTGAAGGAATATAACTATGGACCATTAAAAAACTAACAAACTATAACATTATTCAATTTAGCATCACACGATCACAAAAATAATTACTATCAAATCAACTTTATAAGAACCAATAGGATTCAAGGTGATCATGTCAATGATAAGGGTAAATAATATTGGAGGGAAAGGAGAAAAAACTACTTCTCCTTTCTATCCTATTGTCAACTTATCTCCTTGAAGTTTTACTCAATTTTTGAGTGTGAGAAATTTTTATATGCATAATTAAATTCTTCATCCAATGATTACCCACTCGTCATGCTTATAACAGACCCCGGTAGGAAAAACTCAAAATACATTTAAAAAACATATTTCCTTCAATGAAATACATTTTTTTATAATGTATTTCAAGTTTTTTCCTACCAAGAATTTGTGAAAAGTATGTTGAGTGGCTACCTGTTGGATATGGAATTTAATTCATCATCCAATGAGTGCTCACGCTCAAAATTTGAGTAAACCTATAAGGAGATAAGTTGAAAACATGATACCAAAATATAATTATTTTTCATTTAAAAAATTTATAACCCTTATTTTATTATTTTCCTTATCAGGCCTATTTTAGACCTCAAAATTCCTCAATGTAAATCATCTCACACCACATCATTAGCTAACTAGGACATCATGCAAATATACTCACATTTCCATACAATACCAAGACTAGTGGATCACATCCATAAAAAAAATTGCATAAGCTGAGTCATTGATCCTAAAATGCGAATCTCATGGTATATGAAACGAACCATGCATGGATATCAACAACTTGTGAATATGATATATGTTAGCTTTTTATCATTCAGACAATATTAAATTAGGATCTTTAAATGAGAGAATAAAAAGCACGGAAATCAAACACAAGAGACAATAGACACAAAGATTTTCCTTAGGGAAACCATAAAGGAGAAAACCCCGCAACTTCCTCAAAGATATAATCAACACCAAAAGTAAAACCCAAAAACAGTAAGATGATCTCTCGACAACAGTAGTCTCTCTCTCTCTCTCTTGTCCCAACTTCTTCTTTCTCTCTCAGTTATGTGCTACAACTGAGTGTGAGTGAATGTGTGATAAATAGAGAGGCTCACTCTCTATTTATACTAATTCATGCCTTGACAATAACTCACTAGGGCCAACTTCTCTAGGAGAGTCTAATAGCCCTAGGGCCCCACAACTGCGGGGACTTTAAACCTTGATCAATAAGGAGGGTTACCCTCTATGAATTTACATGACTTAGTTACATTATTGAATCTCCTGATAGGAACATCAAGGCATGACATGACTCAATTTCATTAAAGATACTTCTCGAAATAAACATTGGGGTACAATACATAAAATAGGTAAGTGAATACATTTCAAAGTTAACGAGGAAGGTATTCTCTCGACACAATTTATTAGCACAAGTCTTCTTCTCTGTATCATATGGATCATCATCAAGTTATCTTCATCTTCAACTCATCTTCATCTCGGGATGTGGATCATCACTGTTGGATCATCACTGGTGCTATCTCTCAATTCTTCTTGTCACAGGAAGTTCTACAGAGGCAACGCTTTTTCATGCTGGTTGTAGGCCTAGCCTCCATGTAGGTCTTCTTCAACGCTGATATCTGACCCTTAGTCAGAACGGCCCACCCATCACTTACATCTGACCATGGGAGGAACACATCCAACAACCATGTCAGAAAGGCATGCCCAACACGCACATTTGACCATGGGAGGAACACATCCAAAAACCATGTCAGAAAGGCATGCCCAGCATTCACATCTGACCATGGGAGGAACACATCCAAAAACCATGTCAGAAAGGCCCAACACTCACATCTGACCATGGGAGGAACACATCCAACAACCATGTTAGAAAGGATTCAACACTTATATATTACCATGGGAGTAACACATCCAATGACCATGTAAGAAAGGCTCAACACTTATATCTTACCATGGGAGGAACACATCCAACAACCATGTAAGAAGGGCTCTGCACTTACATCTGACCATGGGAGGAACACATCCAACAACCATGTCAGAAAGGCTTAGCACTCACATCTGACCATGGGAGGAACACATCCAACAACCATGTCAGAAATACTCAACACTTTTATCTTACCATTGGAGGAACACATCCAAAAACCATGTAAGAAAGATTCTGTGCTTACATCTGATCATGTGGGAACACACCCTATAGTCACATCAGAATGGCTATGCACTTACATCTGATCATGTGGGAACACATCCCTCAGTCACATCAAAATGGCTCCTGCACTTATATCTGACCATGGAAGGAACCAATCCTACCATGTCAGAAAGGCTCTCAAACTCACCACCTCCCCTTGGAGAGAACCTCGATCTAGAGAACACCAAGCTTCTCCCTGAAGTACTCAAACTTCACTCTGGCCAATGGCTTGGTCAACACATCAGATATTTTCTCATTCGTCACAACATATTGGAGCTTCACTTCTCCTCTCTGCACCATATCCCTGATATAGTGATATATGATCTCAATATGCTTCGACATGTCATGGAACATCAGGTTCTCAGAAAACTTCACACAACTATGATTGTCATAATATATACAATTAGCATCTAATTGAAGATCAAATAAATTAGACAGTATCTTCCTCAGCCATACTGCCTCACAACTAGCTGAACAAGCTGTGACATACTCTACTTCAGCTATACTCAGTGCCACGCAATACTGTTTCCTGCTAAACCAAGAGATCACACCTGATTCCATACTGAAGCACCACCCTGACATGCTCTTCCTATCGATGGCATTGCCTGCCCAATATGAATCAACATAACCTTCCATGCTAATCTTTTGATTCACCTCATACTTGAGCCCATAGTCAACTGTACCCTTCAAGTACCTCAAAATATGCTTTGCAGCAATCAAGTGAGCATGTCTTGGATCTGTCAGGAACTGGCTCAATGTGTTCATAGCAAAGAAAATATCTGGTCTTGTATTCATCAGGTACATCAAGGACCCAATCATCTGACAATACATCATAACATCAACCGATTCTGATGAGGCATCACTCAGTAGCTTCAGGTTTGATGTGATAGGTGTGGTCATGGCCTTGCAGTGCATCATCCCGAACCTCTTTAGGATCTCTAATGCATAATTCCCTTATCCTAGGGAGATTCCACTTGCATTCTTCCACACCTCCATGCCTAGAAAGTATTGCATCATACCCAAGTCCTTCATCTAAAACTCGGCAGCAAGATTCCTCTTTGTATCAGCAATCAACCCATCCACACCTATTACAAATAAATCATCTACATATAGTAGGAGTATTACTGGGTTCCCTTCTTCAACCTTGTAGTAAAGGTTGGACACTAATTTACTCTTGGTCAAGCCCAAAATGGATAGGAAGCTGTCAATTCTGCCGTACCATGTCCTGGGTGCCTATTTTAAACCATATAGGGCTTTCTTCAATTTACACACATGAGTCTCCCTATCATGTGTCTCAAAACCGAGTGGCTACTCCACATACACTTCCTCTTCTACTACACCATTCAAGAAAGCAGTCCTGACATCCATCTGGTGTATCTTCCATTTCATCACTGTAGCCAGAGAAAGTATTGATACGTTGGAAGTGTATCTGGCTATAGGTGCAAAAGTTTCTTCATAATCTATTCCATCTTTCTAGGAGAAGCCACGACCCACAAATCTTGCTTTATATTTCTCTATGCCGCCATCTCTAGCATGCTTGATCTTGTAGATCCACTTGGAAGTCATGGCAGACTTCCCCTCTGGTCTAGGGATAACATCCCAGACATCATCCTTCATGATCGATTGGTACTCCTCGATCATAGCATCCTTCCATTATTTCTTATCTGCCGCTTCTTCATAGTTGGAAGGTTCTTTATCAATGATGTCACATAGCAGGGCCACATAACTAGAGCAAGACCTAGTTCTTTTCCTCTCTCTGTGTATTTCTTCTAGAGCCCCGTATCTTTCTATACCTTGGATAACCTCTCGTACCCATGCAGGTTTCTTCTTGTGAGGATTATTCTCTTCGGGTGGATCTACAGGTTACTGGGGTTCTTCTATTTCTCGATCTTCATCTTGATTTGTATCGTTCATAGTTTTGTCTTGAATTCTGGGTACTTATGTTTCTTCAGAGTCTTCAACTGGTCTTTTTTTTCGATTTGTTGTAAGCTGAATCTTCGTCGAATGTTACATCTCTTCTTATGTCAATATTCTTGAATCCTTGGAAGTATATTCTGTAAGCTTTCGAGCTTTAAATATATCCCACAAATATACCCTTCTTTCCAGAAGGATCTAAATTTGACCTCTTTTCTTTTGGAATGTGTATGTACACTAGATAGATGAATATTCTGAGATGGCTAACTTCTGGTTTCTTGCTAGAAAATACTTCTTCAGGTGTCTTGTTCTCGAGTACTCTGTGTGGAGTACGGTTCTATACATATACCACAGTCTTGGCAGCTTCTTCCCATAGATGCATGGGAAGATCTTGATGATGAAGCATTGACCTTGTAGCTTCCATGATCATTCTATTATTCCTTTCTACAACCCCATTTTGCTGTGGACTATATGGAGTGGTTAACTCCATCTTAATCCCTGAATCTCTACATAACTCTTTGAATTCATTTGATGTGAATTCTCCACCATTGTTTGATCGAAAGGTCTTGATCTTCTTTTCTGTGTGGTTCTCGAACAAGGATTTGAATTCCTTGAACTTGTTGATTACTTCATCTTTGTTATTCAAGAAGTATATCCTTGTCTTCCTAGAAAAATCATCAATGAAAGAGACATATTATACATACCCGCTTAATGAACTAGACGACATCGGACCACATACATCAAAGTGGATGTATTACAAGATTCCTTTTTCCTTGCTCTCACTACTTGGAAATGTCTTCTTTGTGTTCTTTCCTTTTGCACATCCTTTGCAGACACCATCATGTTTTGTCTGTATTTCTGGAAGACCTTCAAAAAATTTGCTTGCAAATGGTAGTGCTCTATAGTGCACATGTGCAAGCCTTCTATGCCAAATTTCATTTGGCTCTACTGATTTATGAACCAAATCTTGTTCTGGTTGGCCCTTCAATTTGTATAGACCTCCTTTTTGTTCCCCAATCACTACTGTATCATCAATAGTCTTTCCCTTTGGCCACATAAGAACTTGGCCATCTACAAATGAAACCCTTATGCCTTTTGCATCTAATGCAGATATGGAGAGGAGGTTCTTCTTTAGTCTTGGTAAAAACAAGACATCCTTCATCTTCAAAGACTTTCCAGATTCTAGCTTATAGGAGGATTCACCGCTACCCTTTATTGGATACTGGTAGTCATCCTCAAGTTTCACCTTGTGAGGTGACTGACTCATGTTCAGAAAGTTTCACAAAGGATTCTTTGAATCCCATCATATGTTTGGAAGACCCACTATCTATAAGCCAATCATTGCTTCCATGTGTAATAGTTCCCATGAGAGTGGAAATCAGAACATATTCTTCATCACTTGAAGAATCGTCACTTTCTTGTTTAATTTTCTTTGTGGAAGGTTCATCATCCTCTGCAACATGAGTATGATGTCTTCTCTTGTTTCCCTTCTTCTCGTGAGATCCATTTTTGTTTCTAGTAAAATATCTAGCAAAGTTTCCTCTTTCATCACATGTGTAGCATTTGAATTTAGGTAAATTTCTACTAGATCTTCTAGGGTTATCTCTCTGGTGGGAGTGCTTACCTTTGTGATATCTGTTCTGCTTTTCTTGGATTGAACTGTGAGAGTTTGATCATCACTTCCCATATTTTCTTCTCAGGCTATTATTTGAGCTTCTTCTTGTGAGCATTCTTCCCACAACATACTAAACTTGACTAGCTTCTTTCTTGCACAAATTCCTTGAATGAAGGATTCCCATGATCTAGGGAGTCCATTCAAGGTTGTCATCACAATTTCTGCATTCTCCACTTCTTCATCCACTGCTTCAAGTTGTTCTTTGATCTGGGAGACCCTTGTGAAGTATGATTGTATGGTTTCTATATTCTGGATCTTCACATTCTTCAACTGGTTCCTCAAAGTCATCTTCTGATTTATGTTCTTTCCTTCAAATAATTTGGTTAAGGTATCAAACATTGCTTTAGGTGTCTTTAGGGTGGACACCTATGGTATGAGGTGATCCTTGATTGAATCAGCAATACTCCTCTTGGACATGATCAATTTATTTTTGTGTAATGCCTTAGCCTCATCTCCCTCTAGAACTGGAAACTCTTTACTAATGTAAGAGTCCAACTCATTTTCTTCCAGGGCTAGGGAGATCCTAAACTTCCAGGCTCGAAATTCATCAGCTCCCTCAAACTTTTCATCAAGCCTGGTATGATGAGACATCTTAACTGAGAACCTCAAATGGAAATACAAAATATTTAGATCTTACCAATTTGAGAAGCTGAAAACTGGATCTGGAGTTGATCTTCTTCAGTGCTGGTTTTCTAGTTCCACAGAAGATTAGGGTTTGACTTTCTCGGAGTTCTACCCAACCAAAAAACTTGATTCTTGTCTGTAAAATTTGATTTTGAGGAGGAGAGAAATCCTAGCCTGGGCTCACTAAAAAATTCTTCTTTAGTGAAAATCCCTAATTTACTGATGTAGTGGTAGGTCAAAAACTAAAAAAACTCAGAATCAGATTTTGCTTCAATAGAAAGATGCAACCTTCAATGGAGGTTCAACCTAGCCTCCTTTTGTTGATGGATTGTGGAGAGAGACACAAAAAATAAGAATCCATCATTTCCACAGCTGCACAGTGTCTTCTTCTCAAGTTAGCTCTGATACCATGTTATATTTTTATCATTTAGACAACATTATCTTAGGATCTTTAACTGAGGGAATAACAAGCACAACAATCAAACACAAGAGACAATAGACACAAAGATTTTCCTCGGGGAAACCATAAATGAGAAAACCACTCAACTTCCTCAGAGATAGAATCAACACCAAAATTAAAACCCAAAAATAGTAAGATGATCTCTCGACAGTAGTAGTCTATCTCTCTCTTATCCCAGCTTCTTCTTTCTCTCTCAGTTATGTGCTACAACTGAGTGTGAGTGAATGTGTGATAAATAGAGAGGCTCACTCTCTATTTATACTAATTCCTGACTTGACAATAACTTACTAGGGCTGACTTCTCTAGGAGAGTCTAATAACCCTAGGGCCCCACAACTGTGGGGACTTTAACCCTTGATCAATAAGGAGGGTTACCCTCTACGATTTTACATGACTTGTTTACATTATTGAATCTCCTGATAGGAACATCGAGGCATGACATGACTCAATTACATTACAAATAATTCCCGAAATAAACATTGGGGTACACTACATAAAATATACAAGTGAATACATTATGAAGTTACAAATACATCAATAATATCCCTCTCATGCACCTCAAAACCTCCAACAACATCCTCAATCAGGTCAACTCCCTCTTTTTAATAGAATCTTGAAGCAAGAGTAACATCGATGTCAACTCCCTTTGCTTGAGAGAATCCAACAACAATATGTCTATACTCTACAACATCCCCATAAGTTGCAATATTGAAATTAGCCCGTAATTCCAAGATAGTATTTGAAGTTATCCCCATGGAAACTTGCCATATGTGCTCAAGATATGTCTCCTCAACAATAGAAATTTGAGTCTAGTTTCTTACAAAAATTTATAAGTGCCACATGATTAGAAAGAAACCTATAAAGGCCACCTTCTCGCACATGTTTGACCAAAAACCTTAGACTAACTATAGGAGGATTCACCACTACCTTTTATTAGATACTGGTAGTCATCCTCAAGTTTCACCTTGTGAGGTGACTGACTCATGTTCAGACAGTTTCACAAAGGATTCTTTGAATCCCATCATATGTTTGGAATCCCCACTATCTATAAGCCAATCATTGCTTCCATGTGTAATAGTTCCCATGAGAGCAGAAATCAGAACATATTCTTCATCACTTGAAGAATCGTCACTTTCTTGTTTGATTTTCTTTGTGGAAGGTTCATCATCCTCTGTAACATGAGTATGATGTCTTCTCTTGTTTCCCTTCTTCTCGTGAGAGCCATTTTTGTTTCTAGGAAAATCTCTGGCAAAGTGTCCTCTTTCATCACATGTATAACATTTGAATTTAGGTAAATTTCTGCTAGATCTTCTAAGGTTATCTTTCTGGTGGGAGTTCTTACCTTTGTGATATCTGTTCTGCTTTTCCTGGATTTAACTGTGAGAGCTTGATCATCACTTCCATATTTTCTTCTTGGGATATTATTCGAGCTTCTTCTTGTGAGCATTCTTCCCACAACATACTAAACTTGAATAGCTTCTTTCTTGCACAAATACCTTGAATGAAGGATTCCCATGATCTAGTGAGACCATTCAAGGTTGTCATCACAATTTCTACATTCTCCACTTCTTCATCCACTGCTTCAAGTTTTTCTTTGATTTGGGAGACCCTTGTGAAGTATGATTGTATGGTTTCCGTATTCTGGATCTTCACATTCTTCAACTGGTTCCTCAAAGTCATCTTCTGATTTATGTTCTTTCCTTCAAACAATTTGGTCAAGGTATCAAACATTGCTTTAGGTGTCTTTAGGGTGGACACCTGTGGTATGAGGTGATCCTTGATTGAATCATCAATACTCCTCTTGGACATGATCAATTTATTTTTGTGTAATTCCTTAGCCTCATCTCCCTCTAGAACTGGAAACTCTTCACTAATGTAAGAGTCCAACTCATTTTCTTTCAGGACTAGGGAGATCCTAAACTTCCAGGCTCGAAAGTTATCATCTCCCTCAAGCTTTTCATCAAGCGTGGCATGATGAGACATCTTAACTGAGAAACTCAAATCGAAATACAAAATATTTAGATCTTACCAATTTGAGAAGCTAAAAAACTGGATCTGGAGCTGATCTTCTTCAGTGCTGGTTTTCTGGTTCTAGGGAAGATTAGGGTTTGACTTTCTCGGAGTTCTACCCAACCAAAAAACTTGATTCTTGTCTATAAACTTCGATTTTGAGGAGGAGAGAAATCCTAGCCTGGGCTCATTAAAAAATTCTTCTTTAGTGAAAATCCCTAATTTCTCTATGTAGTGGTAGGTCAAAAACTAAAAAAGCTCAGAATCAGATTTTGCTTCAATAGAAAGATACGCCCTTCAATGGAGGTTCAACCTAGCCTCCTTTTGCTGATGGATTGTGGAGAGAGACACAAAAAATAAGAAGCCATAATTTCCACAGCTACACAGTGTCTTCTTCTCAAGTTAGCTCTGATACCGTGTTATATTTTTATCATTTAGACAACATTATCTTAGGATCTTTAACTAAGGGAATAACAAGCACAACAATCAAACACAAGAGACAATAGACACAAATATTTTCCTTGGGGAAACCATAAAGGAGAAAACCACTCAACTTCCTTAGAGATAGAATCAACACCAAAATTAAAACCCAAAAACAGTAAGATGATCTCCCGACAGTAGTAGTCTATCTCTTTCTTGTCCCAGCTTCTTCTTTCTCTCTTAGTTATGTGCTACAACTGAGTGTGAGTGAATGTGTGATAAATAGAGAGGCTCACTCTCTATTTATACTAATTCCTGACTTGACAATAACTTACTAGGGCCGACTTCTCTAGGAGAGTCTAATAACCCTAGGGCCCCACAACTGTGGGGACTTTAACCCTTGATCAATAAGGAGGGTTACCCTTTATGACTTTACATGACTTGTTTACATTATTGAATCTCCCGATAGGAACATCGGGGCATGACATGACTCAATTACATTACAGATACTTCCTGGAATAAACATTGGGGTACACTACATAAAATATACAAGTGAATACATTATGAAGTTACAAATACATCAACAATATCCCTCTCATGCACCTCAAAACCTCCAACAACATCCTCAATCAGGTCAGCTCCCTGTTTCTAAGAGAAGATTGAAGCAAGAGTAACATCGATGTCAACTCCCTTTGCTTGAGAGAATCCAACAACAATATGTCTATACTCTACAACATCCCCATAAGTTGCAATATTGAAATCAGCCTGTAATTCCAAGATAGTATTTGAAGTTATCCCCATGGAAACTTGCCATATGTGCTCAAGATATGTCTCCTCAACAATAGAAATCTAAATCTAGTTTCTTACAAAAATTTATAAGTGCCACATGATTAGAAAGAAACCTATAAAGGCCACCTTCTCACACATGTTTGACCAAAAACCTTAGACTAACTATAGTACAATCACTGATATGCAATCTTTTCGTTCAAATGCATCTGTTTATTGCACATCTATCATAGAAGAAATTGAAAGAAGATTCTTCTTCAAACTAGGAACAAACAAAACACCATTCAATTGAAGAACATCCATAGGGGTTCACTAGAAAGGCAATATTATATCACGTCTATTCATATTGGGGGTTTGAATACTCCTAAAATCCTACAAAATATATTTCCTTCTATTAAGGGGTTAAGTTTTTGTTTTTTAATTTGACATAGTAATATAAATATTGGGGGTTATTTTATTTGGGTGGGATGATGAATAACATTCAAATCATGGGATATATATA
>LPNX011071418.1:9926-29148 GCA_001517045.1 Pseudotsuga menziesii
ATGTTTTCATTGATGCAATAGGGAAATGAATGCATTGGGTTTGATGAAAATGGGGAATTGAGCATCAAATTCCAATCTCTTGTGCCTATTCAACTTTTTAGCTTGGAAGCGCTTGGTAGCTTCAAGGTTTTGAGCTTTCATTAGTGTGCCCTAATGAAATTAATAAAATGGTGATGAGAATGGATTCAGTATTTGCATATATTTCTCAATAATGAATTTGATAAGTATTCCCATTTTGAAATTTATTTCTAAAAATAAATAAAATTAAAATTAAAGATGTGTGAAATGGTGATTTGTTAGTTTAATTTGGTTAATTTATTGGATTGCAGTTTAATGCTATTATGTAAATGCTTATTATAGTTGGCTTATGACAGTAAGAAAGTATTATTATGGACATATAGTAATTTTTTCATACAAAACCTTTTCAAAATATCAATACCAATACAATAAGATAGCTTTCAATTATGGACTTCACATACATGATAACCACGGTCCAGAGAGGACAAAGAATAATAGAAATTGTAACCCAATATATGAGCAAACATCATGATGGATTGCAACAAATTTTTATATATTGGTTGAAGAAAGTATGCTCAATACACTCATCTAAAAAAATTACACTATTAAGTGCCAACATGGGGACTTCTCAACAACATGAACATATTCTAGGGAGAGTGTCCAATTCTAATTTACATGCCTACATTTCCAACTGATCTTCAAATTTTATCATTGTCTTGGTTTCTTTGTCCAAGGAATCATTACATATATACAAATTCTACATCTTTACCATTTGACATGGACAATTGCAATGACAAGTCTCTCTAGCATTCTGAACGAACATCTTGCCATGAACCCAATTGTCCAATAACTATGAACTCGAACATATTTATATTAAAGCATATCACTTCTTTATAGAAAATGATTTCTCACTCATCACATGCCAAACTGTTTAGCAAATTCTACACAGCTTCAGACATCTTATTTGACATCTTGTTGATGACAATGGAGTCTTTACCTTTTTAGTCTCTTCAATAAAGCAATGTACAACTCAAGTCGTCCTTCAGTGCCTATCTTGATACACTAGCAGCTCCTTTAATGCACATAATGAGAAGAAGAAGAAAAATAATCTATATCTTCAAATACTCATGTACATATCAAGTTTGGACACAAAAACCTTCAAAAATACAAATTTACACAACAATTCTTTCATATATAATATTTCCTTCGGTCTTGCAATCAAGGTAGGATAAGAACTAACTCAAGGATCAGAATTTGCGTGCATTTTTTCACTGCTTGAAGCCCTTTCAGGTGTCTTGATCCATATTTTTCACCTTTTCGTGATTCGGTCTAAGGACACTCTACTTTAGGGAGTCTTCTGAGCCTAATTGGTTCTTTCAAGAGCTAGCGTCGTTTATATTGAGACTCGTTAACAACTTACAAACTTGCCAAAATGGATTTCTTGTTGACTTTATTGGTCAATAGTGGGGTTCTTTCAAAATAGTGCATGTGCATCAAACTGCTGAAATGGCACTTGGGACGCGTTTTATAGCCACTTTTCTCCCCTTGAAGGTTGTTCTTCGATAGTTATTAGTGCCAAGTTTCTTAATTATACAAGCAACACAAATGAATGACGAGGAATCAACTTAGGAGAGATTTATCGAGTTAACAGAAATGGAGAGGACAGGTTCCTAGCTCAGTTCGATCATTCTGTAGAAAAGCAATGGAAGAAAGCATGTATGGTATGATTTCCATATTAAGCATAAGGCATTCAACAAGGGTGATTTGGTGCTTCTGCATGACAGCTAAATTTGAATCACCTGGAGAAGATCATAATGCAATGCATTGGCCTGGACCTTCCATGGTTACAGAAATATGGGAGTTTGGTGTTGTTAATAATCTAGTACAACTAGATGTAACATTATGTGAGGGTTGGGTGAAATGACACACTCCTGAAACCCTTCACTTCACCATATAATTGAACTTCACCACTCCGCAAGAGGGCACAATGTACATATTTTTGTCTCTTTTAAGTTTCTTTGTTTTTTTAGTTGCATCAGTCACCCATTTCAGAATTTTTAGCTTCTCGAGACTTTCTTTTTATACAGGTCACAACTTTCTGGTCGGGGGGAACCTACATCTAACTTTATCAAAGAAGTGAATATTAGACCTCAACCATGTTCAATGTGTATATTGTCATTTTCATTTGCTAAATTTCCCCTTTCATTAATATGTGTGGAGAGTTCCTCATATGTGTTTATTGACTCTGTACCAAACTCTGTCAAAACCCCAAATATAAATATCAATCTGGTCTACAAAGTGTTCATAGTTGCATGATGAGCTTCCTGCATGAAATTTTGATGCTTTCTCGTTGCTTCCTCCACTTTTTTGTAAATGAATCTATTAACATTGTCCAATCAGTGGTTGCAATAGAAGAATCTGACTCATATTTTTCATTTGGGGAAGTTTAGGATCTAGGATCCCAGCCTCATTTCTTCGTAAGAAGAAAAGTCCTTTTTCAAGATATTTGATGACCATCTCATCTTTCCACTTCTGGCACTGCTCTTCATCCTTGTGACCCAGTAATGTCTACATGTCTGTTGCAAAACTTCCTATGCAATGAACAACTACCCTCTCTGGCAGTGTGTCAAATGAAATACACCAGCCTTTTCTTATAATAATTACTAGAGAAGCACCAAGTATATGAGGGGAGAAAAATATCATTTCCTTCAAGTCCAGGGTTTTATCCATTTGTGGTTTCCCCGAGGAAAAACACTATGTTCATTGTCTCTTGTGTTTGATTGTTGTGCTTGTTGTTCTCTTAGTTAAATATCCTAATGAAATGCTAGCTTAATGTTTAAAATCTAACATGGTATCAGAGCTAACCTGAGAAGAAGACACTGTGCATTTGCGGGAACTAGGGCTTCCAAGTTTATGGATATCTCTCTACATATTTTTAGCAAAAGTAGGGTGGAATAACTCTCTTCCCTAGGGCGCATCTTTCTGTCGAAGCAGAATCCAATTCTGAGGTTTTTCAGTTTTGGACCCGACACTACTGCCGAAAATTAGGGCTTTTCACATAAGTGGAATTTTTCAATGATCCCAGGCCTAGATTGATCTACTCCCCAAAATTGAAGTTAGGGATCAAATTCAAAGCATTTGGTTGGACAGAACTCTGGAAAAGAAAAACCCTAATCTGCTCCTGAACCAGCACTGTAGGATTTCAGCTCCAAATCTAGATCAGACATCTTGACTTGGTAAGATCTAATTTTTTTGTATTTCCATTTGAGGTTCTTAGTTAAGATGTCTCATCATACCAAGCTTGATGAAAAGCTTGAGGGAGTTGATAACTTCTAATCTTAGAAGTATAGGATCTCCTTGGTCCTGGAAGAAAATGAGTTGGACTCCTATATCAGTGAGGAGGTTCCAGTTCTAGAGGGAGATGAGGCCAAGGCCTTACATAAGAAGAAGTTGTTATGGAAAAGAGGATCATTGCAGATTCTATCAAGGATCACCTCATTCCTCAGGTGTCCTCCCTCAAGACACCTAAAGCCATGTTTGATGTCCTAATCAAATTGTTTGAAGGGAAGAACATCAATTGGAAGATGAATCTAAGGAACCCATTGAAGAATGTCAAGATTCAGAATGAGGATACCATCCAGTCATATTTCACAAGGGTCTCCCAAATCAAAGAACAACTAGAAGCTATAGATGAAGAAGTGGAGAATGCAGAAATTGTGATGAAAACATTGAATGGCCTCCCTAGGTCATGGGATTCTTTCATCCAAGGAATCTATGCTAGAAAGAAGTTGGTCAAGTTCAGTAGACTGTGGGAAGAATGTTCTCAAGAAGAATCTCGAATAGCAACTTGAGAAGAAAATATTGGAAGTGAAGATCAAGCTCTCACAGTACACTCGAAGAAAGGAAGAAGGGAAAATCATCATCACCAAGGTAAGCATTCTCATCAGAAAAATAATTTTGTAAGAAGGGATCTATCCAGACTCAGATGTTATACATGCAATGAAATAGGACACTTTGCTCAAAATTGTCCCAAGAATAGGAATGGATCCAAGAAGAAGAGGAACTTCAAAAGAAGACATCATGCTCACACTGCTGAGGATGAGGATCCTCCCAGGAAGAGAGTAAAACAAGAAAGTGAAGACTCTTCAAGTGAAGACTCTTCAAGTGAAGACTCTTCAAGTGAAGATGAATATTTTCTGATCTCCGCTCTCACGAGAACTGTCACTCATGGAAGCAAAGATTGGATTATTGACAGTGGGGCTTCCAAGCACATGACAGGTTTCAAGGAATACTTTGAGAACCTATCCGAACATAATTCACCCCATAAGGTGAAGCTTACGGATGACTACCAATATCCCATAAAAGGTAGTGGTGAATCCTCCTACAAGCTAGACTCCGGAAAGTCTGTAAAAATGAAAGATGTCTTGTTTGTACATGGACTGAAGAAGAATCTTCTATCCATATCAGCATTAGATGCAAAAGGCATGAGGGTTTGATTTGTAGATGGCTAAGTCCTCATGTGGCCAAGAGGAAATACTATTGATGTTGCAATAGTGATTGGAGAACAAGAAGGAGATTTATACAAGTTGAAGAGCCATCCAGAACGAGCTATGGTCCATGACACAGTAGAGCCAAATGAACTTTGGCACAGAAGGCTTGCACATGTGCGTTACAGAGCACTACCACTTGCAAGCAAATTTGTTGAAGGTATTCCAGAAATTCAAGCAAAACATAAAGGGGTCTGCAAAGGATGCGAAAGGAAAGAACACAAAGAAGACATTTCCAAGTAGCGAAAGCAAAGCAAAAGGAATCTTGGAAATCATCCACTCCGATGTTTGCGGAGAAATGTCATCAAGTTCACTAAGCAGGTATGTATACTATGTTTCTTTCATTGATGACTTTTTTAGGAAGACATGGATTTACTTCATGAAGAACAAAGATGAAGTTTTCAGCAAGTTCAAGGAATTCAAAGCCTTGATCAAGAACCACATAGAAAAGAAGATCAAAACTTTTCGATCAGATAATGGCAGAGAATTCACATCAAATGAATTCAAAGACTTATGCAAAGAATTAGGGATTAAGAGGGAGTTGTCCACTCCTTACAATCCACAATAGAATGGAGTTGCAGAAAGGAAGAATAGAACCATCATGGAAGCTGTGAGAGAAATGCTTCATGATCATGATCTTCCTATGCATATATGGGAAGAAGTAGCCAGAACAGCGGTGTATGTACAGAACCGTACTCCACACAGAGTACTCGAGAACAAGACTCTTGAAGAAGTATTCTCTGTAAAGAAACCAAAAGTCAACCATCTCAGAATATTCAGTTGTCCAATGTAAATACACATACCAAAAGAAAAGAGAACAAAACTAGATCCTTCAGGAAAGAAGGGTATATTTGTGGGATACTCTGAAAGCTCGAAAGCTTATAGAGTATACTTCCCAGGATTCAAGAAGATTGATATCAGCAGGGATTTGACATTTGATGAAGACACAACTTACAACAAATTCAGAAAGAGACCTGTTGAAGATACGGAAGAAGCAGAAGCACCCAGAATTCATGATACAACCATGAATGAAGAAGATTGAGAATTTGAAGAACCACAAAGACCTGTAGATCCACCTTCAGAAAATAATCCTCACAAGAGGAAACCTGCTTGGGTACGAGAAGTTATCTAAGGTGCGGAAAGATATGGGGCTCAAGAAGAGAATCACAGAGAAAGAAAGAGAACCAAATCTTGCTCTGGATATGTAGCTTTACTATGTCATGTTATCAATAAAGAACCTTCCAACTATAAAGAAGCGGCAGAACAGAAAGAATGGAAGGATGCTATGATTGAAGAGTATCAATCGATCATGAAGAATGATGTTTGGGATGTTGTCCCAAGACCAAAAGGGAAGTTGGTTGTAACTTCCAAATGGATCTATAAGATCAAGCATGCTACAAATGGTAGCATAGAGAAATATAAGGCAATATTTGTGGCTCGCGGTTTCTCACATAAAGAAGGAATAGATTATGAAGAAACCTTTGCACCTGTAGCCAGATACACTTCCATCAGATCGGTACTTTCTTTGGCTGTAGTAATGAAATGGAATATACACCAAATGCATGTCAAGACTGCTTTCTTAAATGGTGTAGTGGAAGAGGAAGTGTATGTAGAACAGCCACTCGGTTTTGAGACACATGACAGGGAGTCTCATGTGTGTAGATTGAAGAAAGCCCTGTATGGTTTGAAACAGGCACCCAGGACATGGTACAATAGAATTGATAGCTTTCTATCCAGTTTGGGCTTTACCAAGAGTAAAATAGAGTTCCAACCTTTACTACAAGGTTGAAGATGTCAACCCAGTGATGATTCTACTATATGTAGATGATCTATTTGTAACAAGTATGGATGGGTTTATTGCGGATACAAAGAGAAAGCTTACTGCCGAGTTCGAAATGAAGGACTTGGGTATGATGCATTATTTTCTAGCAATGGAGGTGTGGCAGAGCGCAGATGGGATTTCCCTCGGACAAGGGAAGTATGCAATAGAGATCCTAAAGAGTTTTGGGACAATGGACTATAAGGCTATGGCCACACCTATGGAATCTAACTTGAAGCTACTGAGCGATGCTTCATCAGAAGCAGTTGATGCTATGATGTATCATCAAATGATTGGGTCCTTAATGTACCTGATGAACATGAGACCAGATATTTTCTTTCCTGTGAACACCTTGAGCCAATTCTTGACAGATCCGAGACATGTTCACTTGATTGCTGCAAAGCACATTCTGAGGTACCTGAGGGGTACAATTGATTATGGGCTCAAGTACGAGGCGAATCAGAATATTAACCTAGAGGGTTATGTTGATTCAGATTGGGCAGGAAATTCCATCGATAGGAAGAGCACTTTAGGGTCTTTATTTAGTACAGGATCAGGTGTGATCTCTTTGTTTAGCAGGAAGCAATCATGTGTGGCACTAAGTGCAGCTAAAGAAGAGTATGTCGCAACTTGTTCAAATAGTTGTGAGGCAGTATGGCTGTGGAATCTATTGTCTAATTTATTTGATCTCCAGATGGATGCTACTTGTATACATTGTGAAAACCAGAGTTGCGTGAAGTAGTCAGAGAATCCAGTGTTACATGAAAATTTGAAGCATATCAAGATCAAGTATCACTATATCGGGTATATGGTGCAGAAGGGAGTAGTGAAGCTCCAGTATGTTGCGACAAAGGAACAGATAGTTGATGTGTTGACAAAGCCATTGGCTAGGGTGAAGTTTGAGTGCTTCAGGGAGAAGCTTGGTGTTCTCCAGATCAAGCTTTCCTCCAAGGAAAAGTGATGAAACCCATAGCCATTCTGACATGGTGATAGGATTGGTTCCTTCCATGGTCAGATGTAAGGGCTAAGTCATTCTGTCATGGTGAGAGGATTGGTTCCTTCCATGTCATATATGAGTGTTGAATCCTAGCCATTCTGACGAGTAGGTCAGATGTAAGGGCTAAGCCATTCTTTCATGGTGAGACGATTGGTTCCTTCCATGTCAAATGTGAGTGCTAGCCATTCTGACGAGTAGGTCAGATGTAAGGGCAACTACCATTCTCTAGGATAATGGAGGCACTTGGTCAATTACCAGGTAGCTCAGTCTGGGACCGGGGGCCATTCTGATGTGACTGTAGGATTGGTTCCTACAAGATCAGATGTGATTGCACACCTTTTTGAACATGCATGTTGGATTGGTTCCTCACATGTGTCGAATGTAAGTGCAGATCCTTTCTTAATCATTGGTTGAATAGATGTAAGTGCGGAGCCTTTCTTAATCATTGGTTGAACAGATGTAAGTGTTGTGCCTTTCCTGAACATTGGTTGAATGGATGTAATCGCAAGATCCTTTTTTACATTGGTTGTCAAATGTAAGTGTAGAGCCTTTTGGCATGGAGGATTGGTTCCTCGCATGGCCAAGTGTAAGTGCTGGGCCATTCCGATCATTGGTTTAATGGATGTGAGTGCTGGGCCTTTCTAATAGGGTTGTGGGCTATGTTACCACATGTTTAGATGTGAGTGCTGGGCGTTTCCTTTCTTATATGATTATAGGATTAGTTCCTACATGATCATATGTAATTGCTGGGCAGGCCATTCTGACTTAAGTGTCAGATATAAGTGTTGAAGAAGACCTACATGGTGGCTAGGCCTACATCCAGCATGAAAAAGGGGTGGATATGTAGAAATTCCTATGATGAGAAGAATCATGAGATAGAACCTGTGAAGATTCAGTGTTGATGATATATCAGAGATGATACAAATTGAGAGATGATCCAGATCTAGAGATGATGCTCTAGAAATGATCTAGATCTAGTGATGATCCAGATCCAGTGATGATGATCCAGATCCGAAGATGAATATGATTCGAAGATGAAGATGAATTGGATATGAAGATGACCTGAAGACAAAGATGACTTGAAGATGCAGATGACAAGATGATCCAGATAAGAAGACCAGTAATGAAAATTGTGTCGAGAGAATACCTTCCTAGTTAAGAGGGAGTGTTGATGTAATTGTAACTTCGGAATGTATTCACTTGTATTTCTTATCTATTGTATCCCGATGTTTATTCTGAGATGTATTTATGTCATTTCATGCCATGATGTTCCTATCGGGAGGATATATAATGTAAACAAGTCATGTCAAGTCATTGTGGGTAACCCTCCTATTTTATAAGGGTTAAAGTCCCCGCAGTTTCGGGGCACTAGGGTTATTAGACTCACCTAGTGAAGTCGTCCCTAGTAGGGCTTTATCATGTCAGGAATTAGTATAAATAGAGAGGTGACCTCTCTATTTATCACACATCTCATCCACACTCAAGTGTAGCGCATAGTTGAGGAAGGAGAAGACACTGGGGCTAGATAGAAAGAAGTTTACCACTGTCGAGACATCATCTTACTATTTTGGGTTTCACTTTAGTGCTGATTCAATCTCTAAGGAAGTTGTGGGGTTTTCTCCATTTATGTTTTCCCCCCAGGAAAAACATTGTGTTCATTGTCTCTTGTGTTTGATTGTTGTGCTTGTTGTTCTCTCAGTTAAAGATCCTAATGAAATGCTAGCGTAAAGTTTAAAATCTAACATTCTTTTAAATATCTCGGGATTGAAGACTCCAAAGGAAATTTGGGAAAAATTGGACACCCTATACGGAAAACAGGATGATTTGAGAGTTTATCAGCTTGAAAACGAGTTGATGTCTCTCCAAACTTCCAATTTTGAGACCTTAAATGATTTTTTCACAAAGTTCAAGCATATTGTCTTACTGTTGAAGCAATGTAAGCTGGAGAAGGAGGATGATCAGATCATCCTCGCCATTCTCTCCAAACTTGAAGCTGATTATTCAGTGTTTGTCTCTACATTTCATGTGGGGAAGCTCACAACCCTTGGATGGAAGATGCCTTCACTCAATGCCTTCACTAAGTCCCTGACAAGTGAACATGATAAGCTTGTCTAGATGGGGATCATCAAATCCTCCTATGATCAAGCCCTCTATGCTTCGGGGCCCAAAGATCTGAAGGGTAAAGGAAAGCAGCATAATAACCCAAAAACCAAATTCTAAGCTCCTAAGACTAAAGTTCAAAACCAGTAGTATGAAGATCCTTCTGGATCGAAGAAGAACAAAAATAAAGGGAATCATGGAAAGGAAAAAGTGAAGTTTTCATACTGCGGGAAGGGCTTCCGCTCTAAGCATGCCTACATGAAAAATAAAATTGATGAATTTGCTTCTCTTCTTGAGAAAAATCACATCAATATTCCAAAAATATTTCGGAGGAGAGATCAGGAAGATCGGGAACCACAGCATGAAAGAGGTCATGCCCTCATGGAAAGCACTTCGAAGTCCAAAGCACTCTTGATAGATTCTAGAGCTTCGAACCATATGATGGCTGAAAGAGACTCTTTCTCATATTTGGATACCAGCAAATCCATTCCCATCCACATGGGAGATGACTCCACAATCACATCCGAAGGTCAAGGTACTGTAAATCTTGAGCATGGTTATTTTTCCAATGTTTTGTATGTACCATCTCTTGCATCAAACCTCCTAAATGTTTACCAAATGACACATATGGGAGTTCCCAAGAGAGTCTCCTTTATCCTAAATTATGTAGAGATCATAGAACTTGCATCCAGAAAACTCCTAGCAAAAGGCCTTGCAAACCTTCACGCAAAATCCTATGAGTTCTCCCATTTTGTGGTGGATGCAAAGCCCACCGCATTGCTAATTCATGGAAATGAGGTTAGTAGACTATGGAATGAGAGGTTCGACCATATAAACTTCAAATACTTGCAGCAATTATAGAATAATTCTATGGTTGAAGGCCTTCCAGTCATCAAAGCTACCACTGGAATTTGCAAGGGCTGTGTTGTTGGAAAGCACCCTGAGCATAAGTTCCATCGGGGGAAGATAAGCTGAGCATCATGTATTTTGGGGCTGATACATTTTGATATCACTGGTACCATGCCTACTACATCCATGAATGGATCAAGGTACGTTCTCACTTTCATTTATGACTTTTCCAGATACACATGGGCCTTTTTTATCAAAAAGAAGTCAGAAGTCTTGGAAAAATTCATTGAATTGAAGGATTTGATTGAGAATGCATCTGGAAAAAAGATCAAGATTTTGAGATCTGATAATGGAAGGGAGTATATCAGTAATGAGTTACTGCATATATTTTCCCAAAGTGGTATTCAGATCCAACATTCACTCCCCTACACTCCACAGTAGAACGGTATAACGGAGAGGAATAATCAGTCTCTCAAGGAGATGACCACTTGTATGCTTGAATCAAAGAATTTGGATGCAAATTTGTGGGCTGAAGCCATGAATGCAGCAGCATACATAAAGAACAGAGTTCCACACTCATATGTGAAATGGAAGACCCCTTTCGAAGCATACTTCAATCACAAGCCGAATGTGTCGAATCTGCGGGTGTTTGGGTCCACTGCATGGGCCTGAATTCCACATTATAAAAGGAGGCCTTTATAACCGCAAAGCATAGAATATCTATTTATTGGATATCCTAATGACTCAAAAATTTTCAAGCTACTGGATATTAGAACAAAACAGATCATTATTGAAATAAGTGTCATGTTCGATGAGCCTCTTCAAGAGGTAGAACTAGTCAAGGAAAATACTATTGAATTTCCTTCCTATTCTACTGATCTAGCTCAACGTACAAGGTGTGATTCACGTGGTGTCACACAAATTGAGGTGACTCCAATAAATGGATTAAATAAAGTAGGGAGTGAGTCAATATAGTATAGTTCATCTCTTCACCCGGGAGCTTTTTGCATAGTGGTGGAAGCTTCCTATCCTCATAGAGGATGATCCATACATGAGCATAGACTATTGGTGAGATCTTGGAGATGCCTTGACCTCGAGAATAGGTTTGGGGACCTGATGGTATGCTATCATGGAGGTATCTAGATCATACATGAAACATATTGTGTTCATGTGTAGACGTGGGACCGCACCCTCCACTGGAGTACCAACGGCACAGGGGCAAGTTGGATGGGTTAGATCCACCTGCTCATGTGAAAATGATGAAACCGAGTTCTACAATGGACTCACTCTGACTAGACATGGAGAAAATACTGGATGAGGTCACCGAATCATGGTAAAAATGAATACAAACAAAAAAGAAAGACTATGCTACAAGGGTAGGCATGGTGAGTGACTTCAGGCATAGAACCTATTCAGGTAGATCCAATTGTGGGGATTCTTCAAGGGATGTCCCTCAGATTCAACGAATATATATGCCCCCTTGTCGAGACATTAATGGACGATGTATGGGCCATACCACATGGAATCAAACTTCCCTTTCCCTAACTTATCATTGGCTTGATTTGAGACGAGGAGAAGGTCTCCCTCATTAAAGCTGCAACAGTGAACATGTGAGTCAAAATGGGACTTCAACCAAGTCTTGGATACTTCAATCATCTGGAGAGTAGCACAAAGGTCCTCATTATCTTATTCAAACATAAGTAGGGGTTCTTCTAATGGTGAAGTATTAGGTAGAATTTCACTAGCAAGGCGGGGTGACGGAATCTGGTCTTCAATGGGAAGAACCGATTCCAGACCATGGACTAAGTGAAATGGGATAAAATCAATGGTGGTTTTAGAGATGTCTTTTCCATCGAAAAAGTGGTGTTGAGATAGATCAGGTGGATCTTCCACAGTCGATGGATAGGAAGGACTACTGGAAGTAAAGATCATGTAAATGGTGTTGGTTGTGTCTGAGGAAGAAGTTGGAGGGTGGATCTCTTCAAGGACGGTAATCTCGAATTCACAGGAGTGTTTTCGAAGGTCGCAAAGGGATGACTGATACTCTAGAATGTTAGGGAAATGGTGAGAGTAATGCCCATATAAGCCACAAATTGCACAAGGATGGTAGGTTCACAATGAATTGTTCTTGACCACTGATGGATCTGGGATGGTGACCACTTGAGCACCATCAATCTCATCCATAGTGTCCATGTGGGCATGAAGGAGAGACAACTCTGAACAGTTTTGTGTCGATTGACCTTGGATATCGCACAATGCGCAAGTGGGAGCCGGACGAGGTTCAATTGTTTCTTTGGAGGCCTTTCCCCCAACCCTCTTTGGAGGAGGAAGGGAAACCATGGAGACAAGAGTAGTCTTTGATGGACCAGGAGGTGAGTGAGAAACTGTCTCAATAGGTTGGATAGGAGCAAACACACCCTGGGGAAGCAGGGGTTGGGTGGGTGGATCGAGGTACCATAAAGGAATTCTGAGCGTGAAATTAGGTGAGTTGAGAGTAGCCATGACATGATTTCTCATGATTCTAGATGGTGGAAAAAATAATGGAATCACGTGGATCAAGAATGAATCCCAATAATTCCAGGGTGACTGTGGTTGGGTTTGTGATTGATGTTGCGATGTGGTCGGGATAGTACCAGATGTGATAGTGCAAAAATCCGATATGTCAGTCGGCGTAAGTGGAGGTGGTAAGGACAAAATGGTGTCCTTTATAAGTGTGTTAGAAAACAAGCGCGGGAAGATAACAAATGAGGATGGAATGGATGCATTGTCAATGGAAATATTGACAGTAGGAAGGATGTGTTCCGTTGTGGTCGGCCCCTTCGGATCGTAGTATGTCAACTGGTCGACGATCATGATCTTCCCATCATGAAGGAACATTAGGATTCGAAAGATAGTAGAGGCCACAACTTGCATGGCATACATGTAGCTACATCCTAGAAGAAATTTGTAATCAAGTTGGGCGCTAATAAGCTCAATGTTAATCAAAACAATTTTGCTAGCCAATTCAATAGGGACATTCGTGAGAATCCCCTGGGGATGAGTAGAGAGGCCATCGTAGGTGTAAATAGTAGTGGTGGAAGGTTGAAGGGTAGGGGACCCAAGTTTTTTCCAAACAAAAGTTGAAATAACACCAGTGGATGCCCCCTTATCAATTATGCATTGATGTATGACCAGATTATGATTGTGATTGAGAATTGGAAGGCGACGGTGGATAACATCTAAGGTTCACCTCAATCTAAGTTGAATGTGATCAACCTAGAATCAAAGGGATCAACAACATGTAGCGTGCACAACAATGCTTTACGCTGTGATGGGAAAGTTTTAAGAACTTTCAAAGCATACCTGGCTCTAGGATATTAGGCCAAGTCGTCAACTATACTATAGTTGAGGGCATCTTTGGCAGTAGCATTGTTTGTGACACAACGCATAGGGAACTAGGTGACTTTGGTTGCCCCATCGGTGGGGTGTCTTGGTAAGTGTATAGACATATCGGAAGTGGTAGAGGTAGATGTCATTGATGGGTCAATGGATTTTGAGGTGGATCCATACTTGTTGCATCGATTTTGGAGGCTGACTTCAGACGACAACGTCATGAGGTGATGGACACCAGCCTCAACAGGTGGGGCCAAGTGTTGGGTTGAAACCATTACTTGGTGTGGTAGGGGGTTTTGGATCACCATAGGCAAAGGACCAGGTGGTTCTAGGTTTGGCTGAGCCAAAGCAGCTGCATTCGGATCACGTTGATTGTCGTTTTAGTGAAGTTGTTGGACGCGAGCAATGTGAGGACACTGATGAGTGTAATAACAGNTAGGCAAAGGACCAGGTGGTGCTAGGTTTGGCTGAGCCAAAGCAGCTGCATTCGGATCACGTTGATTGTCGTTTTAGTGAAGTTGTTGGACGCGAGCAATGTGAGGACACTGATGAGTGTAATAACAGTAGGTGTTGCAGATAGCACAAGGATGGTTAGTCTGTAACTATGGGTTCTTCCCAATCCAATTGAGATGCTGGGGATTATGTGCAGGTGGTTTGATATTGTTATTGTTTGGAGGGTTGTCCTGTTGGTCACCTCCTTTCTAGCTGGTTATTGCCTCGATTTCTACCTCGCTTGTTCTTGCCTTACCCTTGTTTATTTTTGGGGGTAGGTTGGTTAGGAAGGTTTTTCTAAGCATAAAATTGTCCCATAGAAAATGAAGGAGTCAGGGACGGAGCCGAGGTAGGTTGCACATGTGGTTCATAATAGACCAGAAGAGCTAGAGGGATGCAAATTCGGCTGCTTTTCCAGAAAAAGAGTGTGTCGAACAAGTCGGTCCATGAATGTGATAATTTGGTGCGGGAGGTGTGTAGGATGAGGTGGCTTCAGACTAAGATGTCACACATGAGTAATCAAGGGCGTAACCGAGGGGAGTATAAGATAAAGTAGCTCCAGATTGAGCCAACATACATGAGTAATCAGGGGCGTAACTTGGTTGGGAAACATTGTGGATGTTACCAGGATGGGGTGGCATCATGGGAGAGGCTGCCTAAAACTGAGGGTGNGATGAGATGGCTTCAGACTAAGATGTCACACATGAGTAATCAAGGGCGTAACCGAGGGGAGTATAAGATAAAGTAGCTCCAGATTGAGCCAACATACATGAGTAATCAGGGGCGTAACATGGTTGGGAAACATTGTGGATGTTACCAGGATGGGGTGGCATCATGGGAGAGGCTGCCTAAAACTGAGGGTGTTGGGTAATGGAGCCGATAACTCCATCAATAGTGTGAGATTCCCCTGGTGTATTAGGGCGGGAGGTGTCAGCTCATGGAGCATCGGGTATGATGGTATATAAGTAACTGGACTAGGCATAGATCAAATCAAACTGCTGAGCCTTAAAGATGGCTTCCTGCTCTGTCTGAGGTCGCTCAGATGTAACATCCTTGGCTATGGGGGGGAGTAAGGTTTTGAGGAATGAGTCAAGGAAGATCTTATCATCCAATTGGATCTTTCACAAGCTACGTTGATGTCACCACTCATGGATATGATCTGTTATGTGGGTAGTTGTGGTCTAGCAACATGATAAAAGGATCTCCACTCCCTCGTCATAATGAATGGACGGTAACTTAAAGTACTAAAGGAACATCGAAGCGAGTGAGGAGAATTCAGGGGTAGTATCATGATGTAGCTCGATGTATCACTTGGCCACAACACCCGTGAGAGTGCGTTGGAACAACCTCAATCGAACAGAGTCATACATAATGTTGTTTGATGAACACCATAAGTGGAAAGACATGATGTGGTTCTGAGGGTCCTCGCCTGCTTTTCCCTCAAACTTAGTGATGTCTGAGGGAATATTTGTAGGCATAGGAGGCCATTGTGGGTGGTGATGAATGGGATCGTTGGTTAACCATGACAGATATGGCAGGTTAAGACTAGGCATGAAAGGTAGGATAGAGTCGAGGTTGGCTTGGGATGAACAACCAATGGTGTCGATGGCAACAAGAACGTAATTCCCATGCATGACTAAGGGTGGGTGAGGTTGACTTCCCATAGTAGGAATAGTTGGAATGGATGTGGAAGGGCCACTACCCCCAGGTATAAAGGGTGGGATGTTATGCATATATCCTAGGTTCGATCCCCAATGGAGTCGCCAAAACTGTAGTGGGGTTCTCCCCAGCTACGTGCAAAATCACCAACCCTAGATTGTTGTGATCATAAGGAAGAGTTCAATGGTAAAGAAAACAACAAGCTAAACTAATAATGAAAAGTAAATATTTTTCAACATTTTTTAACATATATAGGCTAAACTAAACTAATGCAAATAAATAAAATACACCTCTTTTCCTATAGAATGGGCCACTGTAGCCGTCCTCGAAAGTGGTTATGCATCTCTACGGGATGGTTCTCCAATGGTCTCCACGGATCAAATGGGGAGTGGATCTAATATGGGTACGAATAATGTCTCAACATACACCGTGCGAAGGGTATGGAAATAGGAATGGTGGAAAGGGAGTATGTGAATACCTAAGAGAAAAAGTGTCACAGCGTACCAACATATGGAAATGAGGAAAAAGTTCTAAGTAACTTTTAGAATGGCCAAAAATTATTTTAAGAGAGTCCTTCACAATGTATTTATAGTATGGTCCTAGGGTTTTTGACCCAAGGTGGTGATCCATGGTATTTTTTGACCCATGGTATTTTCCTGTGGTTTTCTGACCCTTTTTCTTTTTTAGGGTTTTAACCCTTTTTGGGAGAGAGTGAGGGTAAACCATAGTAAATAATCATGTTTTGGACCATTTTTGGTGGAAATAAAATTGTGAAGGTCAAAAGTAAGGGAAATATGGTAGGGATATGATGTATGTATATGGTTTAGATAATGCAGAGCTAGGTGAACAATTTTTAGTGTTAACGCCCCGCAAATATTGAAGCTTGCAGGATGTGGTAGGAGAAAGGCCTTTCTCTTTCCGAGATTGCTAACTTACTTGAGAGACCCGTTCTAGTAAAAGAATCCATATTTTCAGAGTATATTCTTAAAGTAGCAAGGGAAGAATGAAAGGTTAGTACACTCGCAGGGTTCAAGATGTATTTTATGAAGAGAAAAATTGCATGGGAACTATTGACCTAAGAAGAAGGGAAAACATACAATGGCTTCAAGTGAAAGCAACATATAAAAGCCCAGAAGAATTTTATTTTCAACAGTAAGAATGCTGATGCATTGCACTGTCCATAGAATGAAGTAATTATGTTATGAGGCTGAGTTATGGTTTATGTATTTGAATTTTGAACTTACTTCCATTTCTGATTTTGATTATGGAAACATTTTCCTGTTTGCTCTTTCATATTTAACTTTTCTGCTTTAAAAAATTCATTGTTTTATGTTGAATTATCATAGTTTATGAGATGTTGTCATGATAGTATTGCATAGATTGTATATTTATAACTTATATGGATTAGAAATTCCATTAACCTATTTTTTTTCCTAAAATTTACCATATTTTAATCTTTTCTCCTATTTATCGAGTATGTCCCGAATCCTTCCTGAGTCTTTCCTAAATAGACAAATCATATGCTAGTTGAGTCTTTACTAAGTCCAAGTCGTGCAAAATTTGATTGCCATAAAGGAAATGATATACCATTTTACCTAATTTTTTTGTATTTTAATTAATTGTATTAGGACGTTTGAGAGGGGTTCAAAGATCATTAGACCTTGAGTCAGATGAAAATATAATTTCACATCAGATCCAAAATTCAGCAAACTTAGTGGTTTTTAGAATTATGGTTGACTAGACTACATCTTACTGTTAAAAAATAGTGAAACATATGTTATGGGATTTCTCATGGTCCATTACCATTGGGATCATGTACATAGTCACAGATAGAGCATGTGCCTTTTTTTAAGGGAATATTTCATTGGAGCACAACTTTGTTTGGTGATTTTTGGTCCCTATTTTGCTCCTCTCTTAGGGGCATTTGATGTTATAAAATTAATACTTTGTTTCCCTATGGAAGCTTAATTGAAAATGTGTTTTTGATAATGATGTCAACTTTTTGACTACCTTTTATTGTAAGTTGAGAGAGGAAGTACGCATGCAACTTTTGGTAAAAGATTTTTTGCTTATCAAAGATACCAAATGGTTCATTTCCAGTCTGGAGACTATTCATATTTTATTTCATTTATTGTCTCATTAAGGAAAAGGATGTAAGTATCATTGTATATACCCTTATTATTTTGTTGAATGTTTCTTTATTTGATGTAAATATCCTTTTCCAAATGTAGAAATATTTGTAGAGAAAAAAATATTTGAGACTTATATTATTATGACAATGCATCTTACAAGTTTAGATTGGCATAAGAATTTTCACCCTGGTCCCCCACTATTTTTTCATTGAGTGTTTGGTACAAATCTTCCCAAAAGGGGAGGATATGTTTGGTACAAAACCAAAATATTCTTAGCACGCAAGTAAAACCTATCTACATGAACTATTCGATATCTAGGCTAAGTTTGTAATCATGTTTTATTTATAGGTCTTTATTCTATGTTATTTCAATTTAATGAGGGAAAAAGTACTCTCTAATTGTAAATTTTCCCTCAACTTAGGGTTTATCTATATTTTATATAAATAGGTTATTTCCCCTATTTTTCAAAACTATTGTCACTTGAGTTATATAATCAACACATTTTTTTTTGAAGAAGTATTCCTCCACACATTTGGTCTACAGGTGCAACCCACTTGGATGTGTAGGTGCCCCTAATATTTTATGATTTTTGGTCCTTCTTTGGTATTTTGAGGTTTACTTATGTTATTCTAAACTTCAAATAATTCAGATCCATGCTTTACTTCAGCTCTACTTGAGTTGATGTCTATATTTGCGGTATTAGTGTGTTGGTTTAGCATACATGTCCACTACAAAAAAAAAATTTATTTATTTTTATATGTTGAATTAATCTTCATATGAATCCAATCAAACTTCTTGAGCTTATACTCAGGGTCCAACTCATACTCAAGGTATTTACACCCTCTATATTTTGAACTTGGTTCATTAGCATGTGATGGCTTGTGTCCCCACTCAACCATTAAACCATCGCTTGATGGATCCACTATAGAAATTTTATAAAATGAACAGTTTAGAAATTTACAGGAATGTTAGAGTTTATCATTTTCATGTGTTTCCCTTTTGCTAAAGTGGGTACGTGGTTATATATTTTGTAGATTGGTACGTGTGGTTGTTTTAGAACTCAGATTCGATCAAGGTTCAACTCAGAGTCGGACTCAGAATCGGTAATGAATCAGAAATGACTTAGTCAATTTGAATTTAATGACCTTATTTACTCAAAAATATATAAAATATTTAAATTTTAAAGAAAATTAATATTTTAAAGATTATAATTGATAATTCCAAAGCATTAGAGAGA
>LPNX011071427.1:0-20400 GCA_001517045.1 Pseudotsuga menziesii
ATATATATAATGTTTTTCCATATGGTCAAAATTGGAATTTATGAATGAGATTTATTTGTTGTTTTTATATAATAAATTTAGTCCAGAGTCCCATGGTATTCATAAATTATAAATTTATGAATACCATTTGAGAGAGATATGTCATGATGTCAGAAGTCAAGAGACATGTGCCCAGCCAATTGGTGAGGCCCCTCTTGCACGCCCAATTTTTGGATGTTAGACTGGTAAATGACATGTCAATGACCTCAATATGTTTAATCATGATAAAACTGAAAAAATGATACATTAGGTTCATCCCATGGTATTCATAAATTATAAACTTATGAATACCATTTCAGAGCTATAGGTGTCTTCATTTCAGAAGTCAAGAGACATGTGCTTAGCCAATTGGTGAGGCCACTCTTGCACATCCAATTTTTGGATGTTATTCTACAAAATGACATGTCAATGACCTCAATATCTATAATCATGAGAAACCTGCAAATGATTTATTAGGTTTTGTTAAACATATATGTGGCCCCACCAAAAAACTAATTTATTCCCATTTACCATTCCATGGTTGGATGAAAGACATAGGATTTGTAACAGATTCAAGAGTCCCATGGTATTCATAAATTATAACTTTATGAATACCATTTGAGAGAGATGTGTCATGATGTCAGAAGTCAAGAGACATGTGCTCAGCCAATTGGTGAGGCCCCTCTTGCACGTCCAAATTTTGGATGTTAGACTGATAAATGACATGTCAATGACCTCAATATGTATAATCATGATAAAACTGAAAAAAATGATACATTAGGTTCATCCCATGGTATTCATAAATTATAAACTTATGAATACCATTTCAGAGCTAGAGGTGTCTTCATGTCAGAAGTCAAGAGACATGTGCTCAGCCATTTGGTGAGGCCACTAATGACATGTCAATGACCTCAAGATCTATAATCATGAGAAACCTGAAAATGATATATTAGGTTTTGATGAACATATATGTGGCCCCATCCAAAAACGAATTTATTCCCATTTACCATTCCATTGTTGGATGATAGACATAGGATATGTAACATTGACATGTCGTTTATCGCTCTAACATTCGCTTTTGGATGTTGGACTCATAAATCACATGTCAATGACCTCAAAATTGGAATTGGAAGATAAATTTTGTTTGACATAGACATTGCTTTATGTCAACAAGTGAAGTTATGTTATATGTATAAAATGGCAAAATTAATATTTTTTCATTTTTATTGGTTTTGTTCATAACCATATGATTTTTCATTGCTTTGTTATATAGCCACAAATGGATCCTGCCATTTGGAGTTTGTTGCCAATGAAGATATTGGAAATGACTTTGTTGTGGGTTCCTTTTTCAACATTGATCCGGTTCGCATCAACTTCTAAACATTTCCAGGCAATTTTGTGGCAACGAGCATTTAGAACTTCTTGGTTGAACAATCACATAGCTGAAGTTGGTTTTTTTGTTGAAGTCTGGAGGCCATACGAGATTGAAATACTATATAAGTTTATAAATTCTGTGGGCCACACATCTTTTCTGCATATTACCAATCCATAAAACAATTGGACAATTGGATGCACAGCTGGTTCAAACATTTTGCTATCAAAATTTTGTCCATTTCCAGGTCACAAGCGCTACTCTATTATTAACCCATTCGAAAGACGGTTTTTATATATAGGCGTGATTGAAATTGGAGTGCTTGGATTCTTCACACTCATAAGCAACATCGGTGATCAGAAACAGGGATGGATAGTTGTTCGTCATGAAGAGAACGAACATGGTTCAAAAATTTTTGTTTCCAGCAATGTGAATAGAGATTGCAGAGAAATTGATGCAACTAGCTTCATTCCAACCCCTCCTAAAGATGCAGTTCTTTTTAACGGAAAAATATATTGGATACATATGAGAATCATTTCAGAGGAAGATGCTCTATATTCCTATAGTATGTGGTCACTTGAAATTGGATTGAACAAATGGGGTAGTCATGCAATTCATACATGACGCATCAAACGGTCCATGTGTTTGACTGTACATCAAAACGAACTGTTGTGTCTTGTGAATGATGGTAGGACAACTATATGGTCCATAAGTGAAATGATAGATCTGAGGATTAGTGCATCTGCAGTTGAAGAGGTGCACGGGTTTTGGATATTTGGAAGAGATTTGAGATGGACCCTTTTAGAGGTTATGACATTCCATATAAACACACGTTGTCCAAGGTACCTTCCATTTCGGGCTGTGGGCAGTTTTATCTCATGTGTAGGTATGGCCAAACCCCGTACATATATTATGACCTCAACACTTGCAGGGTTACTCATGTAGGACCCGATGAAGGATCCTTGCTCCGAAGTCATGGATTGCCTTTTCCAGTAGACATCCAATGTACCAACATTGTAATGTCTAGAAATTTTTGCCCTCTAACTCCAAGCATGAAAGCATTAGAGGATTTACTCCCTTTTCCTACAAATTATGATGAGTCGTTGGACCGTTATTAATTGTCAGAAGAGAAGGGCCTGCATCCAAGCACTATGATTTCATTGTTAGTAGGTCGCGAGTAATGGATGCATTGCATTACAAAATACGGGTGGACAAATATTACCGAGATGTTGAAGTTGATCCAGAATCAGTCATATGTCTCCCAGACCAGCCAACAGATGTCTCCTCTAAATTGCGTTATATCAACTCTGACATAGCTGACTCAGAAGAGATTGATGCAGATATTGATAGATTTGGAACTCATCGACTCGAAACTCATCCTTCATCCTTTACAGCTAGAATTCCAAATGCACAAAGAGAGATAGAGGAGATACGCAACTTTGTTAACAAAGAATCTTCTTTGTCAGATTTAGGTATGGAATGGCCAGAGATTGGTTTGTCTCCAATAAATGAATACAACACAGAAGGTTTGTTTGACATGGAATTTCCAACATTGTTTCCCTCGGGAACTGCTCATTGGTTGCAACCACGTTTGAAGGATGTCCGCTTAAATGAGTATGGGTTGCACCTACTTAAATATGGTGATCAAAGGTTTGGAAAACATCCAAGGTTTCGGTATTTTTTATTGAACATGATAATGAGACATCGAATCCAAGGAACAGCTACTGTATTCATGAAAAAAAACATTGAAGATGGCATACCTACCACAATTGAAGATCTACGTAAGGAGCTGATTGAATTCCCTGACACCAAACTAGCTGAACGATTGATGCGTTTTGGTTCAATTCTTCGAGGAACAAAGGCATACTGGAACACATGTCTCATTGAGCTTACTGATATGATATCACAAATCGGTTTCCCAACTCTATTTTCACTCTGAGTGCAGCTGATACCAAGTGGCCAGACCTACATAAAGCTATGCCCAATTCTGCACCTGTATCTGCACAGAATCGGAATAGATGGAGAACCGATAATGTTATAAACTATCCACATATTGTTGAAAAGTATATGCATGAACGTTTCAGTATATTCCGTGACGAAATCATTGTAAAATACCTTCATGCTAAAGACTACTGCTACAGGTATGTCATTTCCTTATTCTATTTTTCAATCTAGTATGTTATATTATTACTTGAAATTTTGTTGCAAGTTAATATTATTGAAACATGATGAGTCTCATAGGTATGAATGGCAACATAGGGGATCAGCACATATCCATGGATTTCTGTGGTTAGAAGGTGCTCCAGACATGGAGCAACTGGATTGGACAGACACGATAAGGGTTGATGGAGCAAGACGATACTTTGACAACTATGTAACAGCATGGAATCCTCGCGATGCTCACCACAGGAATATATCTATTCATCGACCTCTGGAGGAAGATCCTTGCTTATTGGATAGCAGTGAAATATTCAATACAAATCCCCTTGACGACTATGAGCAACTAGCGAATCGAGTGCAACGACACACAAGATGCAGTGTTCATTCATGTTTACGTAAAAAAGGTTCCTCCTACATGTGCCGATACAATGCACCATGGGAACTTCAAGACCAGTCAAAAATATTTGTGAATGAGAATGGACAAAAAAAATACGAACCTGCTCGCAACGATGACAGGTTAAATGTCCATAACATTCCTCTTCTTTCAATATGGCGTGCCAATGTTGATTGCCAGCCGGTTCTTTCACGTCATGCAGTTTTGAAATACATTGCAAACTATGCTTCAAAATCAGAGAGAAGATCAGAAAGCTATCAAGACATGTTGACAAGAATCTCCAATGTCGTTGACTCTGACATTCCCTCTATAACTGCATATAAAAAGTTTCTTGCTGAAACAATTGTGGAAAGAGATATAGGAGCACAGGAAACCTGTCATATGTTGTTAAAGCTTCCTCTTGTTATTTCAAGCCGTAGCTTTGTTTCAGTTAATGTTGGCAGAAAAATATTCAAAAGAGTTTCTTCCAACTCGGATAACAACAAATTCCCAACAGGATCTGGGTTTCTACAACACTACCAAAATAGACCTCCGTTTCTGGAGCACTTATCTTTGATTGAAACTGTACGATCATGGTCTTTTAGTGGTCGACGTCAAAGAGAACCATGGAAGCCAAGAGATGCACCTGCGATAGTTCGTGTATGGCCATGGTCCCGTGAAGTTTCTAATAGCAATTCAGATTCCTTTGAGTCATTTTTCCTCAGTGAATTGCTTCTCTATAAACCATTTAGAAACATTCAGATTGATATTGGAGTCAGCACATAAATTATTATTCATAACTGGAGGATCCTTAGATATCGAGCTTGGCATGTCAATAGGATACCTTTAGAACCAGATACCAATGAAGAATATGACGATACACATGAGGATGAAGTGATTCATGAGAATGACATGGATGAGTGGGATATGTTGTCATGTCTTATTCCTCCCAACACTGTTCAGGTTTCAGACATTGATACTCTTGGTCGCAGAGACTTTGACTTGATCCATGCATGGAATAGTACAACAGGTTGGAATAGAGACTTGGAGGACCCAACAGATTTCATAAAAAATGTACGCTCAAGAGGATCCATACCAGATGTCTCACATTCTACGTCGGCTTCTCCATCCTCTTTTTCTGATAAGCAACGTCTTTGTTTTGAAACTATTATTCAACATTTCCATGAAGGACCTAATGCAGACCCGTTGAAGATGATAATTCAAGGAACTTCAGGGACAGGAAAGTCTTACCTTATACATTGTCTTGGACATGAATTTTCAATGCATTCCATAAATGGAAAAAGCCCTTTGTTATTGTTGGCACCTACAGGAGTAGCTGCGTTCAACATACGGGCGAAAACAATTCACTCGGCCCTTAGAATCCCTATTAAAGACTTCAAATCTTTACAGGGACAGTCACTTTCTGTATTTCAAGAGGAAATGTGATATGTCACACCTATTTTAATTGATGAAATGAGTTTCCTTGGGCCAAGGTTGTTCATACAAATTGATTCACGTCTTCGGGAGGCATTTCCTGAAAAAAGGTCAATTCCTTTTGGTGGGAGATCAATGATTCTTGTTGGAGATCTTGGGCAGCTGCCTCCTGTCAAAGATAAACCTTTGTATGTAGGAAACATGGCTGGCAGGGTGTTATGGAAAGATTTCATAAAATTTGTTACATTGGACACGATATTTCGTCAACAAGGTACAGATCCAAATCAAGTCAAATTTAAGAGGTTGCTAGCCAACATTAGAAATGCAAACCCAACAGTGGATGATTGGAATCTTTTAATGTCACGAATAGATGCAAATATGGACGGTACTGAAAGTAATACTTTCAGTTCAGAAATCCATTTGTTTCCTACGAACAGCTTGGTAAATGTACGATTATGCATGCTAAAGTCACTTGGAATTCCCATAGCATGATGTGTTGCTGAACATACAAAGAATAAAGATTTTTCTGATGCCGATGATGACCAGCTTCAACAAGAAGTGCTTTTATTTCCTGGTCAGCGAGTGATGTTGACGTGTAACTTGTGGGTGGAAGCAAGGTTGGTAAATGGAGCACTTGGGACAGTTGAAAACATCTTTTTCTCTGATGGATCCAAGCCACCACAACTGCCAATGTATGCTACGGTCTCATTTGATGATTACATTGGTTTACCATGGGACATCAGATATCCCAAAATTGTTCCAATAACACCTATTGCTAGAGGAAATCACAAGCAAATCCCATTGCGTATGGCTTGGGCTCTTACCATACACAAATCGCAAGGTTTGACTTTACAAAGGGCAACCATTGATATCGGTATCGCAGAAAAGCAAGGTTTAAATTTCACAGCAATTTCAAGGGTTAAATCTATTGACGGTCTACGAATATCTCCGCCATTTACATTTGAAAGGTATTCAAAAATGGTGAAAATTGCATATGCTACAATCAGGAAAAAAGAAGAACAATGGTTGGAATCCATTTCAGCTTAAAGATCACAACTATCAGGTTATTAAGAAACTTGATTGTTTATTGTATAGATATTTATATTGACATGTTTCGTTGTTATTATTTGATTTGGTAGGCATAAATATAGATTGCAAGAGAACAAACCAATTTACAGAATAACATAGTTTAATCTCTATTTATTCATTGTCTTTTCATATAGTTGTTGAGAATAAGATTTGTTCCTATATGTTAACATACACTTTTTCAATATGTTCAATTACAGTTCAATTGACAAGCATTTGTTAAGCTTTATTGCGACATATAAACATAGTGGCAGCCATTATTTTTTTTCCTAATTTATTTGGTTTTTTTTCCTTCATATTCTTTTCTATGTGTTGAAAGAGTAAAGATATAGTTAGTTATCTATTTTTTTTTCATAAGATCCTCACAACTAAATGTAATTTGTTTAATTTGGTTTTATGGACTAAATGTGAATGTACTCATGAAATGTGCCAGAAAAACAGTATTGAATGATAGATTACATAATGGCATGCCAATGATTTTGACATATATAACCATGGCCATGCATGTTACCATTTTATGCAACTTACGTTTTTTTTGTATTGTATGATTAATTGTTTTTGATATCTTAGAGTTTTAGTGCTTATGCCACATTTCCTCCAATGTTGTTTATTGTATCATTTGGTTAACATAATTTTCGAATTCATAAAACCATATATGTTTTTTATTTTCCAGATCTTTGCCTCAAATCCACATAACAAATGGATGTAAAAAAAAATCCCTCATCGTCCCACAGTATGCATCAGACACCTGATAGATGAACCAAGGTTGAGGCGTCAATTTCAGATACATGTTCTACATCCTGGAAGAGGAAACCTTTCCAAACCAGAAATTCAAAAGGAGATAGGGAAAAATTTTGGTATTACTGGTACACAACAAATATTTATTTACGGTTTTCATACGTATGGACAAAGATCTTCAGGTTTTGGGTTGGTATATGACAAACTTGAGGATGCAATAAAATTTGAGCCTAACCACAGATTGGTGAAAAACGAAATTCCTGATCTTGGCAAGAAAAGCCAAAAACATACTGAAAAAAAAAGCAAAGAAAATCCGTGGTGTCATGCCAAGAAAAAAAAAAGTTGTTGAGCCACTGTCATCACCATCTACATAAAAAAAATAGTGAGAGTCCCTTTTCTTTCAGTTTGCATCATTGTATTTATTCAGCCTATCGTTGCATACAATTATCTAAATGTGTTGAAGATATTTTATAAGTTTGAATAATATTTTGAATTTTGATCTGTTCCTAAATAATCTGTTGTCAACCTATATCTTATTTATAAGTAGTTTCAATAGCTTTGTGTGCTGGTTCTAATAAATTATTTTTATGATTTGTTGTGTTTCTGCTGCAATATGGTAATGTTGGTTGCTGGATTTTTTTACATGATGCCATTAATTAAACTGTTTTGTGGTAGTTGGGTTTATTTTTGTTTTGAATTTATTTTCGCATTCTGAAATTGATGACGGCTGTCTTAGATTCTCATGTTCATTGGTGCTTGTAGTGTCTTATGCCAATCGCTCATGGTTTAGTTCTACTTTGTTCGTGTTGAGCAAATAAATTATATTTATCATTTACTATGTTTCTGTTGGTAACAACTATGTATATTTAATTTTACTTATGAGTAGCTTAAATAGCTTTGTGTGTTCGTTAAAATAAATTATTTTTATGATTCATTATGATTCGTTATTTTTGAAATTCTATATTGATGTGCAAGAATGTTGAAATTCCATTCATATACTATGATTTGGAAACTTTCAGTCTTACTCGTTTAGGAGTTGATGAAAGATCATCGCTTCCAAATCACCGCCTACCATTGCTAGCGAACAATCAATGCAGTAACATTATCATGTATAAGAATTGATTCCATTAATTAAATTGTTTTGTAGTAGTTGGGTTCACTTTTATTTTGAATTTCTTTTTGCATTCTTAAATCGATGTAAGAAATATCTTGGATTCTGATGTTCATTGCTTCCTATGGTGTCTCCTGACATTGCTTCATGGTTATGTTATACTATGTCTGTGTTATGAAAAAAACTACTTTTATAATTTATTATGTTTCGGTTGGGAATAACTATGTATTTTTAATGTTATTTATAAGTAGTTTAAATAGTTTTGTGTGTTCGTTCAAAGAAATTTCTTTTATGATTTGTTATGTTTCTGTTGCAATATGGTAATGTTGGTTGCTGGATTTTTGTTACATGATGGCATTAATTAAAATGTTTTGTATTAGTTGTGTTAATTTTTATTTTGAATTTCTGTTTGCATTCTGAAATTGAGGAAGGGTTATCTTGGATTTTGATGTTCATTGGTGCTTATGTTGTCTTGTGACATTGGTTCATGGTTATGTTCTACTATGACTGTGTTATGCAAAGAAATTATTTTTATAATTTATTATGTTTCTATTGGTGATAACTATGTATTTTTTATGTTTTTGTTTAGTTAATTGCAAATGGATCCGAGCATTTGGAGTTTACTCCCACTGGAGTTTCTAGAGATGATTCTCCTGTGGGTGCCATTTTCAACATTGGTTCATTTGCGATCAATCTCTAAACATTGTGAAGAGCTATTGTCTAGGCCATCTTTTGTTAGCGCTTGGAAAAATAACAATATAACAGAAACTGGCCTTTTAATTGAACTATTGGGACAACATCAAAACCATTTTGCATATAAGTTTATCAATCATACAGGACATACATCCTTGTTGCATGTCCCGCATCTGTAAAATAGATATACGATTGAATGTACAATTGGTTCAATCATTTTGCTCTCAAAATATTGTCCTGTACGAGGGCATAAGGATTATTACATCGCAAATCCATTCATAAAGCGTTTCTCAAATATAGGAATTATTGATATAGGAGACTATGGTTTCTTTTATCTAATAGGCAACACTGGTCAACAAAAACATGGATGGATACTTGTACGTCATAAGCGTACTGTACATGGTCTTAAATTTTTTATCTGCAGCAATGTCCAAAGATTTTGGAGAGAAACAATTAGTGCTGATGGTGAACCTACTGCTCCTAAAGATGTTGTTTTTTATAAGGGAAAAATTTATTGGTTGCATGTGAAAATAATTTCTGAAGAAGGTGACTCATATGTGTACAGAATGTACTCGCTGAACATTGAAATGAATATATGGGGTATGCATTCAGTTTACACAGGACGTAGGAAACGATCTATGTGTCTGACCTTACACTGCAACCGATTGATATGTCTTGTGAATGATGGTTTTACAAGTATATGGTGCATAGATGAAATCCAAGATTTCAAACGTGGTCAACATTGCGTTCAACAAACAGATACTCACTTCGAGGACGGTAGAGGGTTAAGATGGACCCTTTTACAAGGTATGACAAGAAATATAAATATACATTGTTCAGACTATCTACCATTTCGAGCAGTTGGAAATTCTATATTGATGTGCAAGAATGCTGAAATTCCATTCATATACTATGATTTGGAAACTTGCAGTGTTACTCATTTATCTGTTGATGAAAGATCATCGCTTCCAAATCAGCATCTACCATTTCCAGCAAACAATCAATGCAGTAACATTATCATGTATAAGAATTTCTTTCCTTTAACTCGCGGCATGGTTTTCTTCAATGATTTTCTCCCATGGTCCCTGTGGGATTTTCTCATGTAATTTAATAGGTTTATGCGTCTTTGTAAAGAAAACAATGTTTGATTTTTTGCATTATGTGCAAATTTTGGTATGTTCTGGTTTTAAATAAAACATGGCTTCATTTCATGAAGCTTTTTATAAAGGCTATGGAAATTTCGAGTAGCTATGTTTGAGTTTTTGCTTGGAATCAATATTTTTATTTCTTTTTATCTAAAAATAAACAGATTTATGTACTGTATAACATCAACATTTATTGGCTCTATGGAGATTTTAATGGAAACTATATTTTACATCTTTTAAATAGTACAACTAATATTACATATCTTTCCCTCATACACTAAAAGTATTTTATCAATTTTGTTGATAGTTACACTAATATATGATCTCATGTCCTTCTATGTTAATAAAAATAATGCGGTTAAAATGTAAACATTCCAATTAAACCAGTAATCTCCAATACATTCACACAGAGATTGTACTATCAACAAATGAATAAACAAGGCATTCGACCTGAACTTGGTATGGGAACAAACATTGCACATTAAAGAACACTAACAGATTTATGTACTGTATAGCATCAAAATTTATTGGCTCTATGAAGAATTTAATGGAAACTATATTTTACATCTTTTAAATAGTACAACTAATATTACATATCTTGCCCTCATTCACTAAAAGTATTTTATCAAATCTGTTGATAGTTACATTAATATAAGATCTCCTGTCCTTCTATATTAATAAAAAAAATGTGGTTAAAATGTAAACATTCCAATTAAACCAATAATCTTCAATACAGTCACACAGAGATTGCATTATCAACAAATGAATAAACAAGGCATTCGATCTGAACTTAGTATGGGAACCAACATTGGACATTAAAGAACACTTTTTTGCACTTGAAATAACAAAGATATTCCATATTTGCTCCACAATTGACATTCACGCCTTGTTCAAATGAAAACAACATAACTAACGATCTTGTAATTAATCATGACTTTCTATACACCGCATGTCACAAGACACCATAAGCAGCAATGAACATCAGAATCCAAGATAGCCCTTCATCGATTTCAGAATGCAATGAGAAATTCAACAAAAAACTAAACCCAACTACTACAAAACAATTTAATTGATGGCATCATGTAACAAAAATCCAGTAATTACCATGGCCATACATCAATGTCACAATTCAACTTGATGCTCACTCACTATGATGATCCACCATAGGACTTCATACATTAAACATATAATGCTCTTATGAAATTGCTTTTAATGTTGTAATGCAATGAACCACATTAATTAAAAAAACCATAATACAATATATTCATACAGAAACAATGCAATAATTTCACTACATTGAATCATTGTGCAACATTACAATGACTTACATATGGTCACACTACCACATTACTCAACATAGCCATAATGCAACATGGCAATTATGTCGCATTGTGACGATTGTCACATGTTATGTTACATTAGCCACATTCATCAAGGGTTGTGTCACATTGTGATATTCGCCAAGGGTTATGTCACATTGTAATAATGTCCAATATTTGACACATTAATAATGTCTGTTTGGCATTCAATTTCAACTCGGTATGATAATATACATTGCACATTAAAGAACACATTTTTTTCACTTGAAATAACAAAGATATTCCATAACTAACAATAAGGTAATTTATGATCACTATCTGTACTAAGCTGACATAATGTCAAATGTTTTTCAACAATTGCATATATCTGTTGCTCAAATTACAATTTAAATAATCAATACAATATTTCACCACATCAAGTAACAGTATAAATAATATATGTAATTGTTGCAATTAAATTCCTAGATTCCCTCATTTTAACAATCCATACATTCATTTACATCATTTTCATGGATGCTTTGCTTACTATTGTACTGAAATTGTTACTTTTTGTATTCGTTTAATTTTTTTTTTCATATGGAACTGAAACTGCTTAGAAAATAATTTAGTTTCACATTAAATACACATCAATTAAACAACTGTTGCAGTATTACAGTCTACGAAAACATCTCACTAGAAACATTGCAGATTATATAACAATTATTCCCACTTGAAATAACAAAGATATTCCATATTTGCTCCACAATTGACATTCACGCCTTGTTCAAATCAAAACAACATACTTAACGATATTGTAATTTATAAAGACTTTCTATACACCGCATGTCACAAGACACCATAAGCAGCAATGAACATAAGAATCCAAGATAGCCCTTGATCGATTTCATAATGCAATAATAAATTCAAAATAAAACTAAAGCCAACTACAACAAAACAATTTAATTAATGGCATCATGTAACAAAAATCCAGTGACCATCATGCCCATATAGCAATGTCACAATTCAACTTGATGCTCACTCACTATGATGGTCCACCATAGCACTTCATACATTAAACATATAATTCTCTTATGAAATTACTTTTATTGTTGTAATGTAATGAACCACATTAATTAACATAACCATAATGCAATATATTCATACAGAAACAACCCAATCAAACATAACCCTTCGTTTATGTCAAAACATAGTTACCACATGAAAATTTCACTACACCTAATCATTGTGCAACATTACAATGACTTAAATATTGTCACAGTACCACATTACTCAACATACCCATAATGCAACATGAAAATTATGTAGCATTGTGACGTTTATCACATGTTATGTTACATTAATGACATTCATCAAGGGTTGTGTCACATTGTGATATTCGGCAAGGGTTATGTCACATTGTAATAATGTCCAATATTTGAAACTTTAATAATGTCTGCTTAGATGTTGAAAAATTTTCATTCAGAATTTTCTTTATAGATATATAGATATATATATATATATATATATATATAGAGAGAGAGAGAGAGAGAGAGAGAGAGTTGCTTCACAAAAGAAATGGTTGAAACCATCCACATTCTACATAGTAATGTAGAATGGTATTTTGGATTATGATGTTTATCAAGGTTTATGTTTCACTATGACGTTAATAGTGTGTCTTTGGATGTTTAAAAAATTTCTTTAAGAATTTTATTCATATATATATATATATATAGAGAGAGAGAGAGAGAGAGAGAGACGTTTGGAAAAAAAATGGTTTAAAGCATCCACATTCTACATAGTAATGTTCAATGTATGTCGCATTGTAATGCTTTTGAAGGTTTACATTTCACTTCGACGTTATCAAGGGTTATATCACATTCCAACGTTAAGCCACGGTTTATTACAGTGTTTGGTTGGTATATGTGAACACAACCATAGAGAAAACATATTAATAATGTGATAGTGGACGTTTAATAAGCATTATGTCGCATTGTGACGTTTAACACAGTTTATGTTAGATATCTTAATGTTATGTCGCATTATGTTGTTTATCAAGGTTTACGTTTCACTACAACATTATCAAGGCATATATCACATTACGACATTAAACCATGGTTTGTTACAGTGTTTGGTTGGTATATGTCAACACAACAAAGGATGTGACACATTAATATTACGAGAGTTGGCGTTTAATAAGCGTTCTGTCGCATTCTGACGTTTATCCCAATTATGTTATAGTATCGACATTAATCAAGGGTTTTGTCACATTGTGACGTTAATAAGCGTTTTGTCGTATTGTGACGTTTATCATAGTTATGTTGCATTAGCAACATTAATCAAGGCTTTTGTCACATTGTGACATTAATAAGCGTTTTGTCGTATTGTGACGTTAACCACAGTTAAGTTGCATTAGCGACATTAAGCAAGGGTTTTGTCACATTGTGATATGTCTTACTAATTGTAATATTGTGACAAATTATTTCAATGATATCATGTAATTAATTACAAATCGATATTAAAATAAGTACTTGTGAAAGTATTAAATAATAAAGTATGCTTAGCATATAAAATAAATAATATTGGATATAATTAACTTCCTGATATATTTTTCATATATATTATAGGGAAAAACATTGTATTAATAATATTTTACTTTTTTTATGTTTTATTTAATGTTTTATATTCATTAAAAAATGTGGTTATAAATAAATGATATTATTTATCACAATTAATTAAACATTTTATTATTTCTATCGATACTTTATGTATGTCGAAAATAACATGAAAACCATTGCATACATAGCTAGACCCAACTATGAAATAAACTTACAATCCAACATTACAATGAATTACTTAATCTCACATAACCGATTAGGAAATGGTTTGATAATGCATGATGACAATTAGACAGCTTATGTACTATTAGAATCTAATAAAACCTTTCACCAACATAGTATTCTTTGATTTAAAAATCCTAACGTTGCGATGTGACAAACCTTTCACCAACATATTATTCTTTGATTAAAAATCCTAGCGTTGCGATGTGACAAACCTCTCGCCAACATATTATTCTTTGATTAAAAATCCTAACATTGCGATGTGTAGTAAACACACATAAACCATCATGAACATTGCATCCCAACATAATCAGAACTATAGTTGTTTCCAATGTGACGAATGATGTAATTTATCCTAACCCTTTGTGAACCTCCTACATAGTATTTGAATGCTTGCATTCCCCAATGTATTTGTCACGTTCTGAAATAAAACAAAGGCTATGTCACATTGTCACAGTTTGCGAGGGTTTCATGTCACATCTTTGTATGTTTTGCGACACAATACATACTATAGAGAAAAATGTTGGTTATGTCACATTGTGACGTCGATAATCTTCATTCTAATGATAATGAACATATGTTCATTTGGTACATCAATAACATGGTATGGAACATTATGGCTAGATTACATTGTGAATCTGTGATCATATCTGTTATTAGGTTAGTTTATAACATGTGAATAATAGATATTGGATATAATTAACTTCATGATATATTTTTCATATATACTATACACAAAAACATTGTATTAATAATATTTTAAGTATATTATGTTTTATATTAATTAAATAATATGGTAATTAATATAATTAATATTATTTATTATATATTATAATTAAATAAACAATATTATTTCTATTAATACTTTTTTTCATATATACTATACAGAAAAACATTGTATTAATAATATTTTAAGTATATTATGTTTTATAATAATTAAATAATATGGTAATTATTATAGTTAATATTATTTATTATATATTATAATTAAATAAAAAATATTATTTCTATTAATACTTTGTATATATGTCTATGCGCGCACCGGTTACTAGCAACAACCACATTAAATTAATAATGTGTCTGAATATGCCGATAGGCGTAAATTTAGGCACATACTTTTTATAAATTAATGTTTTTCCCTATAGTATGTGCTTAAATTTACGCCTATCGGCGTATTCAGACACATTATTAATTTAATGTGGTTGTTGCTAGTTTATTCACTTTAATATTTTATTTATTTATTTTTTCTCAGTTTATATCTTATGTTCGTGCCATCCTTATTACTATACAATAAAATATATATTAAATAATCCCAATCAGGCTTGGAATTTGATGTTATACAGAATGTTTTTTTCATTTTTACATGTAAGTTTTGATAAACACATATTTTAAACGTCAATTTGATGTTTATGAATTTAGATCACCCATCAAAAAATTTAATACCTATGTTAACTACTAAAACTTAGCTAACAATTATTGGCCATTGTGTTGGGTTAGCTCCTGGGCTACTCTTAATTTCGAGTTAATGGAGGAACACATAAATGCTAGACTTCTCTATTTCCGTGTATGTGTATGTGCATTTTATTTATTTATATTTTGTGTTTCTAATTGTATTATTAGTCTGAGCCTTCAAATTTTTCCAAGGAGAATCTCTAAAATTTTCTTCTTTAAAATTTTATAATTTACTTAGTAAATTTCTATATAAATATTTTACTCATTTATATATTATATAAAAAATATATTTTTTTTACATTTATATATAATATTAAAAATAAATTGACACTCAGCAAAATTGGTTAAACCGTCAAATGATAGGCACGGAAAAACTTGAAACCGTCCCTAAAAGTTTATTGACAGACACAAGAAAATTGAATTTCTAGGCCTGATTCCAATTTACTAGCATTTGCACCAAGACGTGTAAAAAGAAGTCGAGGGGGTAAAAATATTGTGTCTTTCCGTAAGCCAACCTTTGTGACTTTGGTACTTGCTGCATTATGCATTTCCATAGGGTTGTATCTTAGTAACAATAATTATAATAATTTCAGCAAGAAATTGGATTGAATTTAACTGATTTTTTTTCGATTTCCGAAAACTCGAATTGAAATATGAATATCCAGTAATCGGAAATTGGGAATTCAGGAAATTATTTGAACAAAAACCTAAGTCCGATCTTTTCGATATAGGAAGCAGGAGTTGCCACGTGGATTTTGACTGAATAATTGTTTTTCAATTTGCGATTTGTCTAAATTTCTTATTTCCCACATATAAATATTATGATAGGACAATAATGAATTTTGATTTGAATACAATCAACTTTGGTTCGCTTTCCGATTTTTTATTTCCAATATTGGTTCATTTGTTGGATTGTAGATTTTTTCTTTTCCATATTGGAAAGCAGAGATTCCACATGGATTTTGACTGAATAATTATTTCTCAATTTGTGATTTGTCTAAATTTTTTATTTCATATTTAAGCATTATCTAATTTAAATTTTAATTTTTGTACAATCAATATAAAAAAAATTTAATATTGTGGTTTAGTGAATATTAAAGAAAACAACATGATATTAAAAAGAGCGGAAAGGTGAAATAATCTAAAAATCAGAAATGTAAATGTTTGGTGTTTGGTTGAACTTGTCCGTTGATCCAAAGGAAATATACAGTAGAGGAACTTTTGTCCTTGTAGATGGCATATTAAAGAATTGAAGTTAAGATTTTTCAGTTTCGCGAGAGGTTTTTACTATGTATTTCCTATGTCTGAGCGTGTAGACTCGTGATTTTGACAATCGGAAACCCGAGTTCCCACATGGATTTTGACTGAATGATTGTTTCCTGATTTGTGATTTGTCTAAATTTCTTATTTCCGACATATAAATATTATTATAGAACATTTACGAATTTGGAATTGCGTACAATCAACTCTGAGATTTTCGATTTCCAAAACCCTCAATCGAAATCAAAAGATCGGGAATTGGATATTGGACTTTAGGTTTTTTTTCAAGTAATTTTCCGGTTTCCCGATTTTTGAATACCTATATTTCGGATATCCAAAATGGGCAATATTGTTTTATCTTTTAATAACGTTCATTTGTTCGATTTTACAGTTTTTCTTTTGCATATCGGAAAGTGGGTTTGCCACATGGTTTTTGAATGAATAATTTTTTCTCGATTTGTGATTTGTCTAAATTTCTTATTTCGGACATATAAATATCATGATAGGACATTTATGAAATCGAAAATGTATGAGACAACGGAAAGGGATTAGCATTGCAATCAAGAAGTAATCTGTATCCTATTTAAGCATTATGTAATTTAAACTTTAATTTCCGTAAAACCAATATAAAAAACAAAAAAAAAAGGATTGGTTAAGTGAATATTAAAGAAAATAACATGATATTATTAACAGTGGAAACGTTAAATAACCTAAAAATCGGAAATGTAAATGTGAAATCAGAAATGTAAATGTTTGGTGTTTGGTTGAACTTGTCTGTTGATCCATAAGAAATATAGGGTCAATATTTTTTTTTCCCTTTTAGATGGTTTTTTAAAGAATTGAGCTCAAGATTTTTCAGTGTGGCCAGATTTTTTAATGTGCAGGTAGACTCGTGATTTTGACCTGTAAGATTTTACTCTGCACGTAGTAAATGTAAACTCACAGTTGTTTTTAGAGATGGTTGCTAAAATTAAATCAGAGAAGGTATCTGCTATGACCAGGGATACTAGATCTAAAACGGCTCTTCAAGAGAAAAAAAATCAAAGATCCCAATGCCAGTGTTTTCAGTGACACGAGTGGGTATGTGTCTGACTGCTCATACGTGGACTAGTGCAGAATTTATTCTATTTTTCATAGTGATGATTTTTCCTCTGTTACTAATGACCAACATTTTTACATTAACATACACAATTCTTAGCTCCATTGCATTGCGACGAGACATGCTTTTATGCCTTGCATGGACCCTGTTAAGTGGGCATTGGATCACGTTGATCTTAACCAACAAAATTTTGATGATGTTGACAATGTCTCTATTGCTTCGTTTACACCAGAAGTGTTTGCTAGGGCTAATGGCTTGAAAACTCCCAAGCATTTTTTCTCAGGGAATTTTTTCGATGAATTCCTTTCCAAATCGAAATATGAACAAGTGGTGAAATGTTGGTTGGAAGACCCAACACTAGTAATTTCTGTTTCACTTTTGGCATATCCAGTTTCTTGGTTTAGAGAGCCTTTCTCATTGTTGGCGGCCGTTTTTTGTAGGTTATATGGTTTACCTAATTGTTCCTTATTCAAAAAGAAATGGGTCCATATGGTGAACCATGTTTTTCTTACAGGTGATTCGTTCTACTGAGCAGAAATTTTGTTTTGTAATTTGTGGAGGGAAATTTAAAAATATCAGAGAACCCCAGCGAACCGAAAAACCCTCTTTCTACATGTCAGGGTACATTATGGATGCATTTTGTGCGTGTTCCTATTTCCCGGAGCTAAATTGGGATTGGAAGGAGAAATGTCCACCTATTCATATATATTGCGCTGATATGTGGGACGAAAATTTCATACCTCATGTTTATGAGCTTTGTGACCTGTTTCTTGGGCCAGTGTACTGTAAAAAATTTTAAAGTTGATGCTCCTGCATTTTCTGAAAAACCTAGAGAACTTATTTATGTTTATGGTGACTGGTATGTAAGAGAATATTTCTCTTACATAAGGATTTGGGGCAGGAATATAGTGCACTTTGTCACATACCCCAATTTTGTAAAATAATGTTAATTGTTTTTATTATATTCCTAAAACATTATGTTAAATATTAATGCTAAGTAGGAACTGATGACTCAGCAGAGTCAACAGAAGTGGAATGTAATTCGGAATATTTTATTATTAATAAATAAATTGTGGAGACAACAGCATGGGAGAGCTGTTAAAAACAGGTTACTGGTCAAACTGGTGGATGGAACTAGGTGGAGGGCAAAAGACAAGTGGCAGCATCCTCAAACACTTCCTAAGTTGCAGGTGGCAACTTCCCTATATTTGGGGTCATGATCCCCCAAGAAAGTGGGATCAGAGCAGGTGGCTCATTAAATGACAACTAACCCAAAAAGACCAAGGCAATATTTTAAAAGTACCCATGAATAGAGTTGGGGCTGCTCAGTTATTTTCAAAAAGAAGAAACATTCAGGTGGAATGCTATTCAGGAATTCATTTGGGGAAAAAAGGGAAAACAGTAAGGAAGTTGTTCTAAGAGGATTGCTGCAGTAACTTGGTTTATTACAGCTTATTAGCTGGGAGAACTTACTGATAAGTTCTGGATTAACACTGAGTTGAGGACTGGTATTTGACTATTGCTGCACCTAGTTCAGCCAGGGAGACCAGAGCAAGCTCGGGGGTCCTGAGGAGTCGTTGTTTGAGCGCTCTCCAGGAATTGGTAGGGAGGAACGGCCTCCCATTGCTGTTGTTGTCCAAATCTTAAGCAGGTTCTGTCACTTAACTGTTTTTGTTTCAGTAACTATGAATGGTTGGATGTTATGTTAGTAGTTATTAAATGGTTCATTTATGAGAGTGTTTTGGTTTATCAGTAATATAATTGGTTGATGAAAAATAAATACCACTGTGTTTTTTCGAACATCTGGGTTTTACCAGACCGTACTCCAGCATAGGGGTAAAAATTCTAAAAGATAGTATGATGAGATGGTAAAATAGTAGATTGTTTCTTTACTTAACATCAGAAGACATTATTTGTTTTACTGACAGCTGTTTATGCACATAGATAAAAACTATTCCCTCGAACAGGATATCATTCTCAGTAATCCTATTATTGTAAAGAACAAATGGAAGAATGTAACTGTTGTGCTTAGGAAAAGATAGACTAAGTGTATCTGTTGTTTAAACCTTATAATTGTTTTTCTTCCAGTTTGAAAGAACCTAATTTCTTTATGCTGAAAAGACAACACTGATAGTAGGAGTGATTAAATATTGTTTAGATTCTACCGTTAAAACATAGTTGTGTTAGTCTGTATTTATGGGTTAGGATGTAGTTATTTAATTACTAAATCTTCTTTTATCTCGACTGAGCTCAAATAGATTACAGATCTGTTATCCTATTTCTTCGATAGTAACTGAAGGTTATGATATATATATATATATATA
>LPNX011071434.1:0-10425 GCA_001517045.1 Pseudotsuga menziesii
TGAATTTTGGTTTCGTGGAATGTGATTAAAAGTAATAACTTCAAAATGTCTTTCCAGTAAACGAATTTGCATGAACTGACGTAACAATGTAGGATTACGCACCTGGTAAGCTCGATTGAGCTGGGAAAAAACCAACTGAGAATCCAAACGGACTTCAAGCTGGGTGATGCCTCGTGACAAAGCATCCCATAGGAGCTCAATTACAGCCCTATATTCAGTAACATTATTGGAAGCAGGACCTAGACAAGCGCCACCCGCGGCAACAAGCTGTCCTGAGGGGGAGTAGATAACCCATGCTGCCGAAGCCAGGTTACAAGTGTGACGGTTGGCGCCATCAGCAAAACCTACATACATCTCGGAAGACATCTGCAACAACCAGCAGATAGTATAAAAAATGAAACTGACAACCTAATGTACATAAAAATACATACATTAATATACAAGAAAAAGTGCTAAGCCTAGGCATAGTACTTATTTAGGTAGAGCCCATTTCTAGGCTCAGGCAGCTTATTCCCATCATAATCCACTAATTCATATGTGCCTTTACTCAAAAATTTAGACACAACATAGGGTCCCAACCACATAGCCTTGAATTTTCCTGGCCCCAGAGGCTCTTTATCTTGGTCCCAGAGCAAGACAAGTTCCCCCTCAGAGAAAACCCGAGGTTTGACCGTTTTATCATATTGAGATTTAACCCTATTCTTATGAGCCTGATTTGTAGTCAACGCATCTCTACGTTGTTCATCAAGGTGTTCTAAATGGAGCAACCGTTCCTCAAGCTCAGTTGTGTCAGGTAGCACATGAATAGCTATCTCTAAGGATGGGATTTCACATTCAATCGACGTAATAGCTTCCACCTCGTGAACGAGTTGGAAGGGGGAAAAACCCGTAGCAGTTTTGACATTGGTTCGATAAGCCCAAAGAGCAGGATATAACATGATGTGCCAATTTGAACGGGCTGCATCAATAGTACCTTTAAGTATAGTTTTTAAAGTTTTGTTTACAGCCTCAACCTGACCATTTGCTTGCGGATAATAAGGAGAAGAATGTTCTTGTCGGAATCCGAGCATGGTGGTCAGCTCTTTCATCATGTGATTTTGGAAATGACTGCCATGGTCAGTGACAATCACTTTGGGAATACCAAACCTAGCAATAATCTGATTAAACACGAAGAAAGCTGCTATTTCCCCATTGTCTTTGAAAGTAGGCATTGCCTCTGCCCATTTTGTGAAATAGTCGACATCGACAATGATGTATTTATGCCCCCCAGCCGAGGCTGGGTTGCATGTCATATAATAGATCCCCCACTTCATGAAGGGGCCTACTGAGACAATAGGAAACAAGGGAGTAGGATGCGACCGCATTTTTCTGGTGTAAAGCTGACATGGATGACAGCGTTTCACAGCTTCCACACAATCTTTAAAGATGGTGGGCCAGAAATACCCGGCACGTAATATCTTCTGGGCCGTTGCTAACCCAGATAAATGACCCCCACACGCTCTGCTATGGGAATCATTTAGGACAATCTCCACTTCCTCATGAGTAAGGCAGTGACGCAAGACGGAATCTACCCCTCGTCGATATAATGTATCTCCTATAATGAGGTAGTTTTTAGCATGAAGGTGTAACTTGCGTCGGTCTTCCCTAGAGTAAGCGGTAGGATACTTCAAAGTCTAGAGATATATAAGAATATATCCATACCAAGGATCAGAGGTGAATATAAGGAAGATGTGCTCATTTGGGAATGAGTCATCCTGAACCACTACATCTTCTTCCGTAGGGAATTCTTCTATAAGCTCGGCAAAAACTAAGGACTTTTTGGATTTAGCGGATTGGAAAACCAAGTCAAACTCTTGGAGAATGACTATCCACTTATTGAATTTTCCCCCAACAATCCGTCAAGATAAAACATATTGGAAAGGGTTTACATCCGCCACTATAGTAGTGGTCCTCAGTAAGATGTAGTGCCGTAACCTCTGTACAACATAAACAGCCGCTAAGGCTAACTTCTCGACGTGTGAGTACTTAAGCTCAGGCCCAACTAGAGCGCGGCTAAGATAATAGAAAACATGCTCAATGAGCTTGTCATCCTCCTGAACTAGCACCACCCCAATGGTAGACTCCGACGCGGCCAGATATAATATAAAATCCCTAGAGTAATCTGGCGGGCGTAATAAAGGAGCCGACAACAAGGCTTTCTTTAATGCCTCGAATGCGAGTTGTGCAATTTCATCCCATACAAATGGGGTGTCCTGTTTAAGCAGACGCATGAAACCTTTTGTGATCTTGGCATAATTAACGATAAAACGTCGAAGGAAGTTAGACTTTCCTTGTAGACTCTGAAGTTGCCTAAGTGAACGAGGAGGAGGGAGATTTACAATGGCCTCGACTTTTAAAGGATCCACCTGAATGCCCCTACTAGAGACAATGAATCCAAGCAATCTACCTGATTCGACACAGAAAACACACTTGTGGGGATTCAAGCGAATTTTATAGTATCTGCATCTCTCAAAAATCAACCGTAAATGATCTGGATGCTGGATCCTCTTGCGAGAATGAGCAGGCAGATCATCAAGGTAGGGCTCGACAATGGATTTTATGTCGTGAAAAGAAAAGTTCATGGCTCATTGAAAGGTTGCCCCTGCATTTTTCAATCCAAAGGGAATTTTTCTATATGCGAATGTACCCCAAGGGCAAATAAAAGCAGTTTTATGCTGGTCTTCCGGTTTGATTTGGATTTGATTGTAGCCGGAGAAACCATCCATAAACGAGAATACCTCACTACCCGCACATGCATCTATGATCTGATCAATAAATGGTGTAGGGTAGTTGTCCTTGGGACAGGCTTTTTTAAGGTCTCAAAAGTCTGTACAAACGCGAATAGTCCCTTGCTTTTTATCAACAGGACCTGGGTTGGATACCCACTCAATCAAAGCAATGGGATATATAAAACCTGCTTTCAACAGCTTTTCAACCTTTGCCTTCACAGCCGCCGCTTTACGCGGGTTCACGGGGCATAATTTTTGCCGAACTAGCTTAGCGTCAGGATAGGTTGGGATCTCATGTTGAACAATAGATGGATCGATGCCTGGCATCTCCTCATATTACCAAGCAAAGATATCGCGGAATTCCTTGAAAAGGGCAGTATAAATGGCAATCTCCTCCGGAGAGCAGCTTGCACCTATATAGATATTTTCCATGACATCTGGTTTTACAGAGATGTTGATCGGTATAGTGGCAGAAATGTTTTCCATATTCCCCTCGGCAAACACTCCTTCCCTAGGTAAAGGGTTTATAGGTGTATCAACATCATCCGACAGTCTCACATGAAACTCTTGGTTTTCTATCTTGCTTAGCTCTGGAAGGAAATAAGATCGGTGATGAAGATCCTCACATATCTTATCACGTGAACACATAGCTTCCAGAATAGCTTCATCTGAAGGTAAAACAGTGTCTAAGCAATCTATGGAATGTAAAGAGTTTTCCGCCCATGCGGGCATATATACTTCTTCCAGATCATCCGAGACTGTAAGAGGATCTGGAATGGGATCTACAGTGGTTTGGGTAATAGCTTGATACACCACTTCCACTGCAGATAAGGGCACTTCCGGTTCCTGAGGGGTTGGGAGGACCCAAGGATCAGTCCTATCGACCACCGAATCAATGGACTTCCCTATAGTAGTAGAACCGATATAAAGGACAGGAGCTGGAATATCGAATGTGCCCATCAATGATGCGTACATTCCAGCCCCCAAGATCTGTGCAGCAGGTTTGGCCTAATCAACCAATGGCACAGTGGAATATTTAGACTCTAAGCGGCCTTTACGAGTAAAATCAAGTTGGTCAACAGTGACCACCTTGCCCTCATGTGGAAAAACCATGACACGAAAGACATCAGATGCAACAGCAGACATTGCATAATTCCAATTCCTACCCAGAAGCAAATTGTAGTCCAATGGAGCATCAATCACTTCGACTTCAACAGATACTACTTTTCCAGCCAACTTAATCTCGAAAGCTAGTAGGATACCATGTGGACAGAAAGACCTTCCATCAAAAGCAGTAAGTAAAGTGGTTGATGGTACCAGCTCTGGGGATCCGAGAGCTTTCCAACAGGCCAGGGACATAACACAAGTAGAGGCTCCCTCATCAACAACTGCCCATCCAATGGTCTTACCACCATGGACAACATCTATCGATAGAGCTACATGATAAGGGAGGCGAATTTTAACATCAAAGAGATTAAATTTCGCTAAGAGACTCGAAGAGTCAATGCTACCTAGAGCTGCTAAGAGGGCATCCCGCTGAGCGGGACAGCTCTGTAGCACCTCCAAAGCTGACATTGCACACAGAGTCTGAGCCAAGTCTTCAACCACAGAGTAGTTAGAAGCGGCTCGGGCATTTGGGTTATGCAAAGTCTTCTTAAAGACACCTTTGGGTATCTTTGGCATTATTTCCGCAGGTTTCTCTATAGTGAGAGGGTTGGAAGATTCAACTACAGCTTTACCCTTCTCATCGGTCTCTTTCTCATAGTTTTTGTTCCTGGTTTGTAACAAAGTTGAGGATCTAACCATGTTGATATAATTAGGATCAGGAGCAGTTTGACTGCCCCCTGCTACGGTAGAAGCTGAAGTAGAATTCTGCCCTTGGGGAAACGGATCCTTCAGGACAGCCGACGGTTAAGCTTGTAACAGCTTCTAAGCTTGTAACAGCTTCTAAGCTTGTTCCATGAGGGGACAAAGATGAGTAAGGTGGTCCCCTTGGCACAACTTACAAGGGAACTTGACTTTCTTCTTTTCCTTTTTTCCCCCATCAGCATTGTTTGCGGGCTTTGGCTTGTTTTGATTTTGGTTTCCCTCTCCCTTTTTACCTTTCTTCTTTTTCCCTCCGGGCTGCTGATTGCCCTTCGAAGAGGTTTGTGCAAAAACATTTGCACTTTGGGAGGAGGGGGCAGCCTTTGCTGCCTCCACTGTAGACTGTTTGACAGACAATTGGTGAAGTTGTTTTGTCAAAGACTCTACAGTGGGAGAGTTGACGGACCCAACCACACCATCAGCATGGGGTCCAGGCTTGGGTTTCTCGGCCTCATGTGAAGGCCTTGGTGCCTTAGGGATGATTTCATATAAAATCCCAGATTGTGAATAAATCAAGTCCAACTGCTGGGCCCTGATTATGGCTTCTTCCTCACTAGTCACTCCTGATGTGGAAACATCCTTAGATATATAGGGCAATAATGATTTAAGGAACCATTCTAATAGAAACTCAGGAGGGATGGTGGCTTTGATAAGGCTCTTTCGCCTCCTCCACTCTTAGATATGATCCAAGATGTGGGTTGCCTTTTTTTGTCTAAAGGTGGACAACAAGTCCGTTCCGAAATCGTAACGGACTGGAAGCTGAAAGTGGCTAAGGAAAGCGGTAGCCAAGTCCCAGAAACTGCTAAAAGCAGCAGAAGGTAGCTCAATGTATCATTTTGCTATAGTGCTTGTCAAGGTCCTCTGGAACAGCCTCAATCTCACTGAATCTTCATTCAATGAGTTGGAAGAACACCATAGATGGAAGGTGGTGGCATGTGCCCTAGGATCTTCACCAGCCTTACCTTCGAACTTAGGGATGTCCGAGGGCAGTTTGGTGGGAACAGGTGGCCACAAGGGGTCATGCCTCACCGGATCTATCATCAATTTTGATAAGTCTGGCAAGTTCAAAGTTTCCAGAAAAAGAAGTTTTGGCCTAACTGGTGTACTAGATGTGCTAGCTTGGGGATTAGAGGGTCCTGTCCCCGAATGCCCATAGGTAAAAGTGGGGTTTCCCCCTGACACCAGTTGTGAAGTGGGAAGGTTGCTTTGGAATGGATTCCATCCGTAAGCCACCGGATTTTGGGTGGGAGGTGTAGTGTAAGTGGTTCGGGCCGTCCCCATAGAAGTAGGGGTCTGAAAGACTGTAGCAGGTATTCCTCCACTAAACAAAGAGAAGGGAGAGCTCGTGTATGGGACTGAAATAGGGGTTTGGTAGCTTTGCCTGTAAGAGGTGTTGCTGCCAAACTACACTCCTACATATGAAGGAGGTGGACCTACGTATGGACTGGATGGGGGAATGTGCCCCCCATTCCAAGGGAATCCTTGGACAAAGGCTGAGGATCCTACCGGACCACTCTGGGTAGTGTAAGGGAAGGAAGAAGGAATTGTAGGTATACTAGGGGTCCCAGTAAACACATCACCAGAAATACGTCCTATGTTCGAGTAAACCGGTGGTTGGACCACCCGGCTTGCTGGAGTTAAGGGTGTGGAAGGTAAATTAGATCTAGGGGTACTAACCGGGGGAGGTAGTACCCCTTCAACCGGAAGGGTTGAGGTGAAGAAAAATGAACTTTCTCCCACAGAAGACATGAATCTACCCACAGGGACACCTAGTACTGGTGAATCAAAGGGTCTAACCTGCACGATCACTGGATCGTTCAAATCAGTCAAGGGAGTATTATAATTTCTTGCAAACTCGTCAGTCTGCAATTCTTCTATCTCGACTGTGTCAAAGTCAAATCGGTTAGCTATCAATTCCAGTTCACCAAGAACCTCACTTACTCCTACTGGTTCAAAAGAACCGTCTGTGCCTAATCTCCGCCTTTGGGGTAAAGATGGAGGCTCCAATGCAGGAAGAGGAGGAAGGTTTCTCAACCTTCTTGACCTTCTAACAAGTTGGTCCTCCAGAATTAAGACTTTAACTAATCACACCCTAAGGCCAACTAAACACAAGAAAATCCACAGAGCACACACTAAAAAGATCCTAGAGTCTCAAGCAATCAAACCAGGGTATAAAGATATGCTTTCCCGAAGAAAGCTGATGAACAGTTACTTGGCGTCCTTGAGGGGTTCTCAGGCACAAGCGGAGGAATCACCCACCACCCTCCTGCACTTTCCACAAGGATTACCTTCCAAGCCCGTTCGAGGTGAACCAGAAATAACCTTCTGGTTTACCTAGTTATGAACCCTAAAGAGACAAGAGACTAAGGCTACCTTGACAATAACAGCTGTCTGGGGGGATAGTCGTCAGCCGAACTCGTACGCATGGGCAAGGTAGTTGAGCCTGAAACTCTGTCTAGGATAGAATCCCCAGATGCGTAAAAGTCTTGGGTTACATTTTGACAAGGATTCGGGGGGTTATCCCCTCTGTCCAAGCCTCCACGCGGCCTAGTGCTTAACTCCCGTTTGAGAGGAGCTTCCCAGATACAGTGATAGAATCAAGGATTTACCTAAAGATAGGTCCACTACGTCAGAGTTTATAACTTATGGGAAGTTTACACTCCCTATCCCACAAGTCTAGCCTAAGCTAGTAGATGAAAAGGCCCTAAAAATAAAAACTTACTAATGAATTTTAATTTATGTGTTTATTTTAGGGGTTGTTTCTTACTCAAGAGGAAGTGGAAGTGATGTACTGTATGGTGTTTTGACTCAGCAAGAAATAAATGAAATTAAAAGGTGTATTCAAAGCAAACTAACACTATAAAATAAACTTCTTTTCATTTTTTCAAAATATGTATTGATGAACTAAATGCAACTATGAGAGAAACTAAGCCTATGTTTTTGTAATTTTCTGAGATTATATATTTTTAAAATGAAGCAAACACTACTTATGCAAAAATCACAATGCAAAAGACTAACTATGTTTTGTTTTCACTTTAAAAATTGCTCAAAGAAACTACTATGCATCTACAATGCACTATGTTTGAGTGAACTTGAAATTTATAAACTGTATAAAAACCACAAACTAAAGCAAACAGGCAATCAGGACCCAAAAGACCAGCAAGAAAAGCAGGCTAGGAACCCTAGCTTGGGTGCAAAAAATGACACAAAATCACTGCAGACTTCAAAAAGGTAAGTGCAAACCAGTAACTGACAGAAGACAGACTGGGAAATACAGAGCCCAAGACCCTGATCACTGATCTGGACTAAGACACTTAAACCAACAACCCAAACAGGCCAGAATAATCCAAGATGTAAACAGTAAATAAAACAAGTAAAAGACTCAAATGGATTTCAAAAAGCACTAAGATGTGATCACCTGAGGTATTCAAACCACTCTACAGCATTCTTAAAGAGATTCTTTTCAGAAAACAGGAATTATAACAGGAAAAAGAACAAGCAAACATTTACTCAAAAATCCCAGTTTCCAGGAGTACTCGCGACTGTCTAGCAGTGCAAGTCGCGAATGATTCGCGACTGTTCAGTGGAACAACCCACGAATGCAACTCTATATTTGTGACTGTTCAATGGAACAACTCATGAATGGGTATCAAAAATTTCTCAAAAACAGAGAAAAACCCTAAGACTATCAAATGCTGAAACAAGCAAGATCCAGGATAAAAAACCACAGTCAGACTCATAAGCAAAAACTGGTCAGGATAACAGAAATGACCTACAACAGTCTAGGCTTCCCCAGTGGAGTCACCAGTTCTGTTGTAAGGGATTATGCACCTAATAATCGTAGGTCGGGGGTTACCAACATACTCAGACACTTGCAAACAATTGACTTCTAAAGTGCAGAATAGGAAATAGGAGGATTAAAGGAACTTACTTGTTTAACGACGTTCGATCCTTGCTAGTCCTCTTCCGATCTGCTCCACCTCCAAAGTCTTCAAGGCTCACTCCTCTTTCACCTATTCAGAAACAATCTTCCAGATATAGTATGATTCATATCTATATGTTAGCAGGTTAGATAATTCAAATATGAAATACTGAAGCATAAACGATTATCAAACCAAGATATATAAGACACATGTGGAAGAAGTAATCTCTTTATTATCAATAATGAGAAAGTTTAGATTACAACCAAACGTCTGAGACAAGGACTCCTTTGTCACCAAAGGATTATGAGTTTCACTGCTCCAAAGACTTCTGTAAACAATCCACCAGCATAACTTTGCTCCAAAAGTGTAAGTGTCTACAACCCTCCCCAAGGCCTATATTTATATGGGTGAAATAAGGCAGTTCTCAAAGGTTAGGGAGGTTATAGCAGTTAGGGAGATTAATTAAAATGACTTAACGAAACTCCCATTAGCACGTGATTTTGTGTTTTCATGTTAAGGAGCCCATTCGCAGGTATGTAGTAGAGCAACCCGCGAATGACTCGCGACTCTGTATAAGCGCAACCCACGAATACAAGGATTCGCGGCTTGCTGTGAAGGAGACTCGCGAATGACTCACGAGTTGTCAATAAGGAGAGTCGCGAATACATCCAAACATGGCTAAATGGAAAAGTAACTGGCTGGATGAAGGTAGAATGTATTTCATAACAAACCAAGCTATAGTGTTAAGGGCAAACCTCTATCCATAAGTGTCCTTTTGTGTGCTGACATGAGGGATATCAGCACTCGGACGGAGAGGTGCCACTCAGGTGTATAACAATTACTGTAGGTTACCACTGGGAAATATGCCTCTGAAGTGCTGGGTTATGCACTGTAGAGTAGCACTGAAGAGCTTAAAACATACACTCTACAGGATTTCCAAGAACTCAACATCATTATTTGTCCATTAGTGTAAAGGCGATGTACTAGAAGATTTGGCTGGACTTGTTGATTTCACCGTGATGTTGAACGTAAATGATAAACATAGAGGAGCACTACGCAAGCTACAACACTTTGTAGGGAATCGAATGAGTAGAGATATAATGTCTGTAGCAGTCTACATACATCCTTCACTTGAATGATGTTAGTTCTTGGCAATCCTAACATCATTCAAGTGAAGGATGTATGCAAACTGCTGCAATATCATGATTCGAACATGAGGTGCTTAGTTGATTGGAAATTGGGTTAGGTAATACTTGGCCATTAATAGTCAATCACGAATCTTATGGTTTATGCTTTGGGTCTTGAAGCAAGTACTAGTTATTTTGATGTCCTCTATTTTTTATTTGAACATTTTACGTCAATTTTCACCGTGTCTGATTTTTTTTTGTCCCTTTTACAATTAACATGATAAGATGACCTTTGTGGTTTAGATAGTTTGTTAGCTTTAGAATTATTCCCTGGTGTGAGTGATATTTGATGTTACCTTGCCCTTTTCCCATCCCCCTAGTTTCATCAAATCATTGAGGAAGGCATGATATGGTTAATTTAAGAGCCTTTTGATTTGTGCGGAATATTATTTTTTGGTTCTTTCTACTATGGGATTGCCTTAGGGTTGCCTTAGGGTTGAAAATTAGTATGGAAAAACAAGTTAGCATTGCCTTAGGGTTGAAAATTAATATGGAAAAACAAGCATCATCATGACAAGCTAAAAGGAATAAATCAACAAATATTACAGACTAATATAAATGTATTTAAAACATTCCTTTCATTCCTGAACATGCCAAGTAGCAGATCTGGAAATGTCTGCTCTTCACCACCATGGATTTTATATATATATATATATATATATATATATATATATATATATA
>LPNX011071434.1:10541-27523 GCA_001517045.1 Pseudotsuga menziesii
GCACTGGAGAGGTTAAAACATCCACTCTACAGGATCTCCAAGAACTCAACATCATTATTTGTCCATTACTGTAAAGACGATGTACTAGAAGATTTTCCTGGACTTGTTGATTTCACCGTGATGTTAAACGTAAATGATAAACAAAGAGGAGCATTGAGAAAGCTACAACACTTTGTAGGAAATCAAATGAGTAGAGATATAATGTCTGCAACAGTCTGCATACATCCTTCACTTGAATGATGTCAGTTCTTGGCAATCCTAACATCATTCAAGTGAAGGATGTATGCAAACTCCTACAATATCATGATTCGACCGTGAGGTGCTTAGTTGACTGGAAATTGCGTTAGGTAATACTTGGCAATTAATGGACAATCATGAATCTTATGGTTTATGCTTTGGGTCTTGAAGCAAGTACTAGGTATTTTTATGTCCTCTATGTTTTATTGAACATTTTATGTCAATTTTCACCGTGTCTAATTTTTTTTTGGACCTCTTACAATTAACACGATAAGATGACCTCTGTGGTTTAGACAGTTGGTTAGATTTAGAATTATTCCCTGGTGTGAGTGATATTTGATGTTTCCTTGTCCTTTTTCCATCCCCTTGGTTTCATCAAATCATTGAGGAAGGCATGATATGGTTAATTTAAGAGCCTTTTGATTTGTGCGGAATAGTCTTTTTTGGTTCTTTCTACTATGGGATTGCCTTAGGGTTGAAAATTAGTATGGGAAAACAAGTTAGCGTTGCCTTAGGGTTGAAAATTAATATGGGAAAACAAGCATCATCATGACAAGCTAAAAGGAATAAATCAGCAAATATTACAGACTGATATAAATGTATTTAAAACATTCTTTTCATTCCTGAATGTGCCAAGTAGTAGATCTGGAAATGTCCACTCTTCACCACCATGGATTATATATATATATATATATATATATATATATATATATGATTGTTGTAGGTTACCACTAGGAAATATGCCTCTGAAGTGATGGGTTATGCACTACAGAGTAGCACTGAAGAGGTTAAAACATCCACTCTACAAGATCTTCAAGAACTCAACATCATTATTTGTCCATTACTGTAAAGGCGATGTACTAGAATATTTGCATGGACTTGTTGATTTCATTGTGATGTTGAAAGTAAATGATAAACATAGAGGATCTCTAAGCAAGATACAACACTTTGTAGGAAATCGAATGAGTATAGATATAATGTCTGCTGCAGTATGCATACATCCTTCACTTGAATGATGTTAGTTCTTGGCAATCCTAACAACATTCAAGTGAAGGATGTATGCAAACTGCTGCAATATCATGATTCGACCGTGAGGTGCTTAGTTGACAGGAAATTGGGTTAGGTAATACTTGTCTATTAATGGACAATCATGAATCTTATGGTTTATGCTTTGTGTCTTGAATCAAGTACTAGGTATTTTGATGTCCTCTATGTTTTATTTGAACATTTTATGTCAATTTTCACCGTGTTTGATTTTTTTGTTGTCTCTCTTACAATTAACACGATAAGATGACCTTTGTGGTTTAGACAGTTGGTTAGCTTTAGAATTATTCCCTGGTGTGAGTGATATTTGATGTTTCCTTGCCCTTTTTCCATCCCCTTGGTTTCATCAAATCATTGAGGAAGGCATGATATGGTTAATTTAAGAGCCTTTTGATTTGTGCAGAATAGTCTTTTTTGGTTCTTTCTACTATGGGATTGCCTTAGGGTTGAAAATTAGTATGGGAAAACAAGTTAGCGTTGCCTTAGGGTTGAAAATTAATATGGAAAAACAAGCATCATCATGAATATACATACTAGATCGGCATAAAACTTTGTTTCTTAGAGCAGTATGGGTGAACAATAGAAGACTACAAATCAATGATAAGTTAGGGATAATATTCATTATAAAAGGACCTTTGGGTAAGAAGAACAGGACATCAATTCATCCTCCATTGGATTCCTTCAACCATTCATCTCGCTTCCCCTCGTTCGTAGGTCTCAAAATATTTACTTTGGGAACAAAGTACTTATACAGTTCGATAAAAGCTATCAGCTGTGCAAGATGCTGAAAGTAAGGATATTGTTTCATGTTTCACTTTTTTTGTCAAAAGGAATACTGAAAAGTTAGGAAGTACCAAAGCTAGTCATTATGTGCACGTGGACTTAATGTAGGGAGAGAAGTCATGTCTAGTTTTTTGTTCTTGAATGGGAGCAATGATGAAACCACAATAGTGGTTTATAGATGGAAATTATGTAATGGCAATCACAGGGAAACTGTCAAACATTGGGAAGAATCATTGCACTGACAGGGAAACGTTTCATACCCACTCCAAAGCCCCCAAGAACAGGGAAACACTAGGTATGAGTTGGCTAAACCCAGCATTATTAAAAGATATATCTTTGGTGGGGAATCAAAAGTCACTTTTAGAAATGAACTTGTTTTGAATAATTAAAATCCTTTATCAACCAAAAGCTTCATGCCTTGACCACAATGAATAAAAAACCTACCACAAACTCTTGGTGCAAACTACAAAATACAAGGTTTAAGATATTTCAAAACATACCAGCAGGTAGAAAATATTGGAATTCAAATAAAACAAATTGTGTATAGTAACAAATTTGCAAACATGTAAAAAATGCATTGTAATCACACTCTCCAAGGGTGAAGTTGTCATGACTATAATCTTGAAATCAAATCTAGGCAGTTCTGAGTTGGTTTTGAAATTTGGACAGTTTATGGAGTGTAACAGCAGTGAGCCCTTTCATTTTCAGTTATGATCACACTAGGAGCAATGTTGGGCAGTCCTATGGGCATAAACAACTCTAGAATCAAGTATGAGCATCAAAGGGACAAATATGAGCACTTTGGGAGCATTTTGAAGGTCACAACAAACAGTAAAGCATCTCAAATCAGCTATAATTAGGCCAACTTTTGAGATCTGGGCACATTGCAGCAATAAAAGATGATGATGAATGGCAATAGGAGGCGGTCTTTGCAATTATGGCTGTGAAAATGAGAAATCTGTGGGTGAAAGAAACCCTAAAATCTCAATCATATGCCTTATAGCAGCATCCACATGAACTTTGGGCACAAACAAACCTATTTGACAGTAAAAAAGGGTATGAAGCAACCTTATTTCAACATCTTGGGCACCCTTGTGCACTTATCCATCACCAAACAGGAATGCCTCTAAATCTAGGCCAAATTGGAGGGTTAAAAGGAAGTTCTGGGCATGAATAGCCCTATGAAAAGTGATGAACAACAGAAAAAACAGGCTTTGAGAAATGTTGGGTTGAATTTGAGGATTGAATTGACATTAACAAATAATTATAGGCACAGATATGGACATAAAGAGTAGGCCTGGGCACTCCAACAGCCTCAAACCTTCATTCTGGGAATAAATAAGGGTTGTTCCAACCTCCTAATCAACAATTTATAGTAGTATCATGAATTCTGGGTGCTTTTTCTCCACAAAAGGGGGGTAAACAAACCTAAATAAAACAAATATCATTTAATTTCAGACCCTACAAACCAATTTGGATTGTGCTTTAGGTGATTCTTGGCAGTCTCTTGAAGGAGATCAATAGCAAATAATAGTCTTTGGTGACTTTCCTTGCAATCGTAGGTCACAAAACAACCCTAAAAATCTTTGGACTTGTGCACAAGAGAATTAACAACCCCAGTTGGCCCTAAAATACCAAGTTTGTTCTGCATTAAGGGCCCTTGTGCATAAAATGGAAGCCCTAAAGAGGGCCAATTCACCTTGGTGTACTAGTTTATTGTTAGAGGAAGGCCTTCTCTCATTATTTGAGGAACATTCACCCTTGGAGACACATGCATAAGGGTAGTGTTCAGCCCTACCAAAGGAAAAAGTCATCATTTGAAGCATGCTTACACTCTTTTATACACCATTTCATGAGAGATATTACATGCTTGGAGGTTACTCATTGAGCTGGTCCACTTGGAAGGTTGTTCACATGGTTCATGCCCTATTTTGTGAAGAACGTTTTTGTATTTGGGGGTTGCTTTATAGATTGACAGTTTTGCACATGGGTAGCATCTAGGGCCTACAAAGCAAGTTGTGTTTTACTCCAAATAGTGTTATGATGTATAGGAATCCTACAAATCTAATTGACTCGACAATGAAGTAGGTTTAGAGTCTCAATGTTTATATTTCTAGGTTAATTTTTTTTTTGAATTTAAGTGTCATGTGTGTGACCTGTGCAGTCCCACATTCACTTGGTTGATTTAGTACTGATTGGGACAAATTGACCATTTTTTTATCGATCCAGTCAGTTATACACTGACTTGCTTGGTTTAGTACCAAACTTGTCACTCGAATCATTTCAAAGGCTGAGTCAGCTCAGTTGGGGGTCAACTTGGTTGATTCGGTTGAGTTTGCGTCTGAGTCACGAGGCTCATTGTAATATTTTTATCGATCAAGGATTATTATATATGTTTTATATATGTTTCTATATTGTATGTAGAAACACACTTGACTAAATCTGCAAATATTATTGTTGAAAAGGGGGTAGGCCAGTAATAAGAACACCTGCATATCCAAATACACAACCACCATAATCGTTCCAACATTCTACATGTCACCATACTTGCTATATGTGATGTATGTTTCAAACATATTTCCAAAGACGTGAAAGCATTGGTGACCAAGCATAGTGCCAATCCATTTATATTGCCAAATCCTTTAGGAACACACATTTATAATACATTATATAAATATTTGTGAGCATATCATAGTGCCCATGTATAACATGATATTTTGTGAGCCTACCCAATACATGTTAGGAAAAGGCAATGCAAGCAATAAGTGAGAATGGAGACTTGTATGTAACTAAAAGAGGGGCATACATTAGATTTTTTTAGAATTTCCAGTGTATTGTTGTAGGATTTCCACTATGAAAATAAGGCATTGACTTGATAGTCACAATCCCATTAGTATGATAAAATATGGGAGAGATCAGAAAAACATCCCTACACAAATATTAACCGATAAGTATGGTTTTGGTGTATCATTTGGAGAATAACATACTATAACAATAGTTTTTATTATGACTCTTAAAGGGTCCTAGATGAGATCTGAGCACTTTTAGGCCCTTCAGCTTTCAAGCAAAAGAAGCCATAAAAAACAAGTATGTGCACCCTAGCAAAGATGGAAAAGATCATAAAACGTGTTAGGTAAAATGGATAATCATCTACAACATCACAACATCATACATGGGAAAACTAAAAACCACTTACAACCATCAAAATTAAGGGTTACAACAACAACGAGTGTAGAGTAAGTAGAGAGGAGTGGCCAGGAAAATGAATAATCGAGCCAATGTAGAGTGGAAAAGTGACTAGCTAGATGTTTGGAAGAGGATATTAATCAAGATTCCTTGAAAAAGGAACTCATGTCAAAGATGCTTTTTGATGGAAGTGACCAACATACCAACTTTGTATCACTTCTATCCGAAGTAAATGTAGATGAATGCAAAGATATGTTCTTTGAAGGAGATAGTCCATTAAAGGAGAACATCCAGGCCCTATACAAACATATATTGGCATAAATTGCAGTGTTATATTTGATGCATATGCATAAAATATCGTCTCAAGCTTGACAATGTTGAAAGGCCAAAGTACAATGGCCACAAGCATACATATGAAGCTTATGAAGCCTACCCAATTCAGGTTAGGAAAAGGCAATGCAAGCAATAAGTGAGAATGGAGACTTGTATGTAACTAAAAGAGGGGCATACATTATAATTTTTAGGGCTACCAAATGGACACACATATTAACCAAACTCATTATTGACAAGCTTTTTCTTTAACAAGTTTTTTGCTTATAAGTCTTTCCAAGTTTTTTTGCTGGTATTTTGCTATGCTTGTGCCAATTTTTTTTTCGGCCATGGTGCAGGTAGAACCAAACAGGTATTTGTTAGACCTGTCTTCCTCCAGTGAAGGGATTTTGGGAAGGCTAGAGGAAAGTGAGACATCCAATAGGTCTACAAGGGCTAGATAAACTAGATGTCAGAAGATGAGAAGAAAATTCAACAAACACATGAAATTTTTTCTCAAAGGAGGGGGGTCATGTTCCTATGATGATGGGACAGTGGGAGACATTGACGTGCCCTTAAGGTACCAACACCTAGTGAAACAATGGGTGCCTAGTGAAATTCCTCAGGTAAACACTGATTTTTATGTGAATGAGAGGATATATAGAATTGCACCGTTGTCATTGCATGGATTGAGGTTGTTTTGCGTGGATGGCATAAAGGTTGGATACAGGAGATGTACAGAATTGATGGAGTATGATGGACCCTGTTACAAATACAGTGACTGGATGTTCCTGGTCCAATATACATGAAGTATGCATAGATATGGGTTGTCAACAAATTATATACAATTGAAAGACAAAGCTCAAAATAAAGGAGCAACGTTATACATAGACGGAAGGCCAAAAACAACTGGTAATATTGCGGGGTTTATAAACAGTACACAACCGGGGTCTACACTAAAGAAACCCAACTGCATATTTGAGTCACGTGAAGGAAACCGTGTCTTTGTATGTGCAATTAAATCAATAGTTGCTGGCGAAGAACTACTTATTGATTACAGTTTGAATCGTGTAGATACAAACACGGTTAGTATGGTTGTGGTACAACAAACAATTTAACCAACCTTTTATTAATTATTTTAACATCTATAGGACTTTTCATTAGCATATAATTGTAATTTTCTACTTGTTATGTTTCCTCAGGTAGCTTTTAGTATGTTTTTGATGCAGGGTTCTCTCAGGGGCACCTCCATCTCCGTAGATGTTTGTCGACCCGAGTCAAGGCAGCATGTATACATCGATATTTCCAATGTAATATTAAATTTAGGATGGACATACAAATACGTTGTTATGTATTTTCATTAGTATATTAGGTTCGTTTATATAATCTTATCTATTTTCCATGAAGAGTGTTGATCAGGGAATCCAACTGGCTATTGATCAACCGACTACAACATTGGGGCAACAGCTAAACATGAATGTAATTCTCCATTTCAAATACTTTAAAATCATAAACATGTATATCGTGACACATAATGTTTATTTTTTTTATGTATTCTTTCGTTTTTATGTTTGCGTTCATGATGGTAATTTTGCCTACATTTTTTGCAGATTGACCGAGGAAATTCCCCAGCTATTGATCAGATGACTGGAGCCTCGAGGAAACCAATAAACCTAAATGTAATTCCACATTCTAAATACTTCAAAAATGTACACATATAAAACATGTAGCATAGTGTTTATTTTGTTATGTATTTGTTAGCTTTTACATATTGCGTTCATTGTGATAATGTTTTCTACTTTTTTTGCAGGTGGATGATCGAGGTAAATCCCCATTTGTTGATCATACCATGCCCTCATTTAGGCGTCAGGTAATCGTAGATGTAATACTATGACTCTATCATGATAGACAATTTTTGTTAATATAATTATTTGCGCACACTATTGATTCAAAGACTAAGCAATTTTTATATATTTCAATTTCAGACATGGGATTTGGTTTATGAAACAACGTCTCAAAAATATTTACAGAATGAGGTCTCTTGGTTGATGAGAGATAGTGAAATTAGAGAGTCTGTAGACCTGTTGAGGGTGCTACAAAAGACATGGGAAAAACAAAATGAGGAACTGATTCGTATGACATTGGCAGTTCCACTAACAGAAGGGATCGAACAAAGGATTCAAATGTTGTTACAACAATGTAAACAAGTGGACGTAATTTATCGAATAATAATATAAATTCATTTATAAAAACTTTATAATATTTGATTTTATATGATATTGAACTTATAATACAATGGTTTGAATTTACAGTGCGCTATGGAGATTATCAGTAGTGGTCAAGGCAATGTTGGTCCCAGTGACCAAACCACTCCATGTACACCACATACTGCTCCCATATTGTCCACTGAACATTCGGCAACATGCTCTGCGATACCCCCAAGGGCAGCGTAGGGTGCAACCGATGCTGCCCCACCCACAACAGATGCTGCAGAAGAAGGGGTGGATGCAGGGTTAGATAGAGATGTGGAAGCATTTCCTGGATCTTCTCATGTGACTAGAACTGGTTCAATAGTGTGTACATTTTTGGTGAAAGAAGAACTGGTTCCAATAAAGATAGAGAGGATTCCAGGTCATTATAGATTGTTCAATTTAGTTTTTATAATTTGTGTCTAATATACCGATAATATTTTTTAATGTTGACTAATGATGGCATTAATGTTTTACAGGAAATGATATATTTTATAAACATATGAATGATTTGGCCTTGGAGATCTTCGGGCCCACCATTTGCACAATGTGGAACAAGCAGCCAAAATATTTAAAGGACGATCTGACTAATCGCTTGGTTAGTTTGTTCGAAAAAGATACATTCGATACATCGAAGGTCCTACAGAAGGCTGAAAAACATATGAAGATTGTCCGAGACCAGTATAGGGTTCACCTAGAAAAGAACCCTAGGTATGAGCGCCCTCCAATGATTCCATCTATGGAGTGGAAAGCCCTGGTGGAAGATGGAAAAAAGAAGGGCCTGAGAATCATGAAAGATACCACCAGCTGGAACAGGGAGGTATGCAATACATTCCAAAATGTAGTGGTAAGCCTTATTATTACTAGTTTTTATATCAATTTTGGTACATCGACTAATGTATTTAAAAACTTAATTAGGCTCTCGGACACATCTAAGGCCACCAAGGCAAGAATTGAAAAAACTGGCCAACACAAGCTTGGGCTTGGTGGTTACTCCAACTTGGTGGCCTGATATGTAAATATTGCAAAACCCGAATCTGCATCCAAATATCATACAGATTATTATTTTTGTTTTGTTCTGACAAACAATGTAAAATTAATGACATCATGCAAATATGAAGGCCGACCGGTTCAAAGAATTGCCTAGTGCGGATTACATGAAGCTTGGCTTTGAACAGGGCTTTGACGCCGTTGTTGAACACTAGAGAAGCTTGTCTGGGCATACTGCACGATCTTCTGCTGATCCATCTAGTGCCCAGGTATGTAAAAACTGTATAGTTTAATGATAATTTATTAATGCTCATGCAATTTGTTCCTTATAAATAAATTAACAAAAATTATTTATTCCTTTTTGTGCAGGAAAGTAATGATCCCATTCATGTCGAGGATGTACATGACCAACCAAACGAAGATCATGCTTCTCATCCTGGTAATGAATTTATTAATGTGCTACTGTTTTTTATAGACCATTTTAGATGATGAACATTAATTCAAATTCTCACAATTCAACTACAAAGCATGTAGATGCAGATAACACGGAACAGGTTCGGCTTGTACGAGATAATGTTGAACATGTTGATGTTCCCATGGTAGGTAAAAGCGCACATTCGTAATGTTTTTTTAAATGAATTACTTGTATTTATCAAAATATAAATATATTAATGAAAGATTTTGACATTATTGCAGAAATTCATCGCCCCTCGCCTAAAGTTCAACCTTGTGAGCAGACTAGTAGGGATACCGATGATCAGATTCCAGAAGATGTGACTCTAACTAAATATTTAAGGAGAAGAAAAGTAAAAAGGAAGTGACTAAATTTTTTTTGAATAATTCTTATTTAAAAAAAAAACATTTAATGGTTTTTTCCTCTGTTTCATGAATGAATGTCTGAATGAATGCTATAATGAATCGTTTACTGATTTTTTTTCTTTTCTGCCATTGACTAAATGAATGTTTTAATGAATGGTTTTTTCAGCTATTGAATGATTGAATGATTTAAAGAATGATTTAATGAAAGAATCTTTCAACTATTGAGTGAAATAATTTGCAGTAGATGCATTGTTATTTGGATTGTGAAATAGTGAAATAAATTGTTATTTGCAAGTAGATGCATTGAGTTTGGGGAGTTGAGAGTGTTGTGAGGGGGGGGGGGGGGGGGGCCATAAGATCTTCCACCTTCACATGGTTGGTCCTGTTTAGTAGAGAATACTAAATTATTCTTTAAATAGAGAGGAGCTCAATGAATGGTAAGGAAGAATACATTAAAAAACATCTATTTCTATAATTTTAGTGTATAATTTTCACTATTGCTATTTGACTCCTCCATTGGAACTTGTTACAGATAGCGTTGAGAAACATTTCCATAGTTAAGAGGAAAGAAATGGTGTTTTGATTAGATCGATGGCCTTATATACATATTATTTTTGGTTATCCATGTTTTATCAGGTGATCTATTCTTAACAATTAATTTACTTGAATAGTTGAATAGTATTGTAATTTAAATTGTAATATAATTGTATTTGTTTAGATTGGTTTTGTTATTTTCATAAACAAACATAAATTTAATTGATGGGTCCTAACATGAAACTATTGCAACAGGACAAAAAATAAAGTATGTTGAATGATGTTTTGAAAGGTAAAGCATAAGAAGACAGTGTGAAGATCCACAAATCAAGGTATAATTATGTTTTCTTTGGTTTGATTGAGCTATGTATTGGGTGTTTATGCATGTGCACACACATACATTTAGTTGATGATGATGATTACCATACATTGGGGCGAACTTTGTTCTATTTGATCTAAACAATTACCTTAAATAGTTTGATTTATCATGATAACTGGCCCCTTGGTAATACTTTACCAATTCCATATAGCTAGGACAACAAAATTAAATGTAGGCATTTCATTACAAGAAATATGATAGGAATTTGAGTTTGATAGGAATATGAAAGGTCAAAAGACAGAAAAAGATAGATAGACTTGTGAGGAAAATGGTATCTGAAGCGTTGTTTCCCTATTATTCCGCATGAGTATATTGTTATTTGCCCCAGTTTATCTTTCTCCAGTAGTTTTGTAATTTGTTTCTTAATCTCATATCTTGTTCAACTTTCATGTTTGATTGTGCAGTGGAAAACCTATGTTTATATTTGTGCTTATCCCTGCAGGTTGTGAGTTGGGCATGGTACACATTGGTATTTTCAGTTTTCATTGTAACTTTTCACCCCAACATCACTGTGCACTTTATTACTCATAATTGCTTATTTGTTACAAACTTCTTTGTGCAAATATTTTATTAGGCATTTATATAATTATGTATTGCTTCCAATTTATCACCGAGTTTAAAGTGGTCACTTAGAGCAAACATCTCAACTATGGAATACAAAAGAAGAATGACTGCATTGATAATTATGGTAACAAAGTATTGAGATATGCTTGAAAAAATAAAGATCTATTTGCTACATTATTTATGGAAGGCATTGTTTGAATGCTTAAGTTATAAAAACTGTTTATTTTTGTTGTTTTCAGGCAATATTCCAGAGGTATCCACCGCCTGAAAAAGAGTATCAGTCATTTTCACTGATTTACAATGATAGATCACTAGATTTGGTATGACATCGTTTCTCTAAAGGAAACATTTTCACATTTGTTGGAAACAGTTTTGAGGTTCTTTCCCAAGGAAACAATGTTTTTATTGAAGAAACCCCATTTGGAGCCATGACTTTTGGTGGTGTTGATCGTAATCACTTCAAGGGTAAACATCAATATGCTCCTGTTACTCGAAAGGGTTACTGGAAGGTATGTATTAGAATCATGTTAGTTTTCCAGGTTTAAGATTGACTATATTTAAGGATAAACACATGCATACCATGTTTTTTGTATGAGTCATAGTTACTAGTAGGTATGTCATGGGATTAATATACTCTAATAAATCGATTTTCATATTTCCTTCAGTTTGACATGGGAGACTTCCTCATTGATGATCAATCAACAAGTCAGCATACAGTCCATCTTATTCAATTGGGCACATGATTGCTTCTTAAGGAATCTTATGAAAATATTGATGGTATTTTATGAACATTTAGTTGCAGGTTTATGTGCTGGTGGTTGTGTTTCTATTGTATATTTTGTAACTTCTTTGCTAGCTGGTCCATTGGTAAAGCTTGCATACCTTTGATCTTTTGGAAATTTCTTGTATAAGTTAGTGGTGTTTTCTAGTTCTATGCATGATGTGCTATTGCATAGGGGTGTGGCACATCTAATGCATGTATGCTATTGCACTGTGTGATCATTGTACTATTGCAATGTGTGATTTCCATGCATGATGCATATTTAAAATTATATGCATCTACCATTCTAGGTGAAAATTTTGATTTCCATGTACGTTCTTAAAAAACAACCCTTCCAGCTTACCAAAAAACTCAGTAATATGCTATAGAATCCAACTGGCTCATTTTGAGGGAAGTTTTTGTTCACAAAGAAAAGTATGCAGATCATATTTCCAATGCGATAACCAATCTAATCCCATGGAAATGGATATTGGAACATGGGAAAGCCGCTACTTGACAAGTTGTGTATGCCATTTAACTTGAAGGATAAATGGAGTAATATGAAGAAGAGTAATTACTGAAGCATGTACATACATGGATGAATTAATTATGTCTATCTTGTTCCCAATATTCCTCTTTGGAGGAAAACTACTTGGAATCTCATGTGTAATCTCAACATATCCTTCTAGCATTCTACTCAATTATACTAATACTTCCTTCATAGTGTCACATTTTTCAACATTATTGGACTTTATGCCATCTAAGACTCTTATTTGCACCATTTCATAACACTCCTTAGTATCCTTTATTGCATTTATGAAGTTCTTTGTAAATAACAAAACTTCTCTCTGGCCCTTATCTTTAATTGACAACTAAATTATTTTTCTATCCTTTATAATGTCCCGAGTTCTTTTCAAGTGATTTATATCTCCATTGGGCATCCACAAACTACTTATATTTTACTGTTTAGTCCTTCGGTTGACTTGGACTTGAGCATGCATTTTATTTATATGTTTGACAAAATGATTCTATATCATCACTCATTTGGACATGTTGAGTGAAAATCTATCATATCTAAAACACTAATTAGATTATTTTGATGCGTAAAATTCAATGATCACCGGCAGAGTGTGTTCTCTAGAATGGAAAAGATATATAGAAGCATACCATATTGATATGTCATAAGAGTTGTCAGGTAAAGAATTGTAAATGAAAATAGATTATCAACATTCTCTGTCAGAAGAGTTGTATCACGTCTGTTTTTCTGTGTTTGAAGTTTCAACCACGCTATATCCACTTATGCTAATGTTTCTATCTACATGAATAATAGGTGTTTGGTATTGTTGCAAGTATAGACTAGATTGAATCTCCAAAGATTCATATATGCAAGGAAATTTTCTATGACATTATATTATCACTTCAGATGTTTTGTAAGCAAGTAAAGACGTACTCGTGGTTTAAGTGAATTTGTGAGCTCAACAAGTTGACAATAATCAATATTTTTTTTGCATGAGGGAACAACTTGAGGCCACATTCAAAAGTAATAATGAGACAATGATTCATCATCCCTCTATTTTATGTTGAACAAAAGTTTCATGCCAATATCATAGGTCTAGCTATGTCAAAGTGTCCAACAAAGGCATATATGATTTGTTGGAAGTGACTAATAGATTCAGTGCTAGGTGGTGAAACCATCTAAGAGCTTCATCCATGAATGAATCAGGGGAATTTTGGTAATATTGACGTAAACACTGGAGATGCCCAGACAGGTAATGGGGCTTATAGTCCTATTTTGTTTGATTGAATTCATAAGTTTCCACTTTCGAAGAATGGATCACATCCCTTATTGAGCTAATATTTTATATTTTGTATTCAACATCTCTAGGTTGGGATACTAATCAATTTCTCACAGATATTAGTGAAGCAATTTTGATCATGTTGACTATTAGAAAGTAAGCCTTTACTTGCTTTTTATCTAGAGAAGTATCTAATTGCTTTCATGCTTATGAATGTCATAAAAAATGTAAAATCCAACTTACACAACGTATTTACCTTTTATTCAGGGTGGGATTGCACCTGGTGGTTTCAACTTTGATGAATAACTGTAAGTACTCTGGAATTCATCAACTTATACATTCCTCATTATGACCAACCATAAAATATTTGTGTGTTCAAGGCATTCAAATGTTACCATTGTTACAACATGTTTAAGTGAACTATCAATTTGTTTTGGTTAAATCTACCACCAGGCATCCTTTTTTTGGTGGTGTTCCGATGATTTTGTTAAAGATCCGACACCTTCAGTCGACAGTAATTGACTCCTTTTATTGAACCTCTGACACCTTTCTCGTCGAATGTTTTCCGCTTTCCGGAAAAACACCGACGACGTTTCCAAGACTCCGACACTTCAGCTCGTCGGAAGGTCAACCCTTCAAGTGTCGGTAGGTGTCGAATATTCGATGCTGTCATGTCCCTGACCCTTACACCGGTGAAGAGGATGCGACAAACACCACATAAAACCTAGGTAAACAGCCCCATGAACAGAAACAAAGGAGATCAATGATAAAGATTAAAAGATTAACATGATGCATAACAAGAATTCCAAGCATACACAGATGCATAATTCCTCAAAGCATTCAGCAGAAGCAAACATATACATTCCAGCATTCCACATGTTCATCTTAATACATGAAACAATAGGTACATTGTAGAGATGAGACAATCAGGAGTACTTATCTTTTAATGAAGAACTTGCCCGCAATTAGCTACGTCGCTGCAACATTCCACCCAACCATAGGCCAGCGTGCTCATCAATCTCTCAGCAACACTGCCAACCCAGAGCTGGGCATGATTCCTTAAGGAATAAGGGTCAATGCAAGATTACACATAGCCAAGGTTTATAAAGCAGCAAACCAACACAGTTGGGGTTTACCAGGTCATCCAAGAGCTAGAAAAGGCTAATGCTAAGCTAGTGGACACAACACCAGCCTTCTCAAGCATACCCAGCCTCCACATTCCACTCACAACACTCTGAAGACCAACCACTGCATGCCGCAGCAACACAATCCCTTCACAGCCCTGTGAAGACAACAGGATGACAATCCCAACAAAGGAAAACACAGCTCAAGCCACAAGATAGCTTAGAGTTGTTCTTGGCCCGAGCGTGGCCAAAAAAACTCAACAACAACACCCAAAAATAGGGTACTTCAACAACCCAACCTCATAATGCGTGATGGCACAACCACAGTCTCAAAGCAAAGGAGAATCCCAACTCCTAGCGCAGACAAGGAAACACAAACACAGACCATAGCAGATAGCATCCACGGCTATAATTGGCAAATTCACACAGGGAGAAACTCAACCAACAATTGGAAATCCACAGTGGCCCAAAACGAATTTGAGCACCACAGCCAACAAAACGTAGGGAAGACAACAGTCCCAAAATGTAATCAGTGAGCATGACTCACAACATGGGAAAATGACTCCAACAGTCTGTGCGTGAGGGAAAATTGCACCAAACTACAAAACACAGAGGAAAACATACCCGATTCCACCCTATGGATAAACTTGAATGACCACTGATAAGCAGCTCCCCTCCTGGCTGCGTGAGATCCAGCAGATTGATTGCCTGTGCGTGCGGATGAGCAAGACTTCCACTCTTGCGTGAGGGTGAGCAGCTCCACTCAGGTGTACGGATGAACAACCATCGTGAGGAAATGAGCAGACCACAGAGAGCATGCGTAGTGGAGAGTGCGTGAGGAGAATGAACAGACATCGCTTTGCGTGAGGAGGATGAACAGACTTCAGCTCCTGCATGAGCATGAACCGACCAGGGAAGGAGTGGAGTGAATGGAAGTTCGTGGAAGAATGTTTCTTCTGCCCCACGCAAGAGAAGAGGAAGTCCGTTGGTGGATTGGGTACATGGGAAAGGATGGACAGTCCTGCCACAACCACCACCACTCAGCATTAAATGCCCCAATTACCTCAACAAAAAAAATAAAAAGGTTGACAAGGGAAGATGGCAAATCAAAACAAGGTGGCAACATATGGGTTTTCCCCCCATAGACCAAGGTTGACATCCCCCACCCCTTATCCTTTGGAATCATGCCCTTTTCATTCAACGTTGCACTGCCGTAGCTGGTTGTGGTTTATTTTTAATTGATGTGCATGTTTACATGATGCTGAATTATAATGTGCTGGACAACATGATATCCCATCGGCATCTATCCCCATTGCCGAAACATACACAACCAAATCGACGGTGGGGCCTTTGCCTTCAGCTCCTCACCACGATTAATTACAATATATACATCATGCAAACGGGGTCAAAATCGGGGTGTGACATTCCCCTCCCCCTTGGAGTAACACCGTCCTTGGTGTTCCAATACATACGAATACATATATAGTACATATACAATTGCACATCAAAATTTCAAAATTTTTGCAGATCTGTCCCACGTTCAATTATTCACTTTGAACGTTTAGGACCAAGCCCCTCGGCTTCCATGAACTTGTCCTGTTGGTTCTCAACTCTCAGCTTATCCTGAAGTCTAGGAACTTTGCGACTATTTCCCTCATCATGTTCCCTCATTGGGAAGTCCCAGCGTAAATGATGCCCTCTGCATTCCCAGCATTTCACTGGATGCTTCATCTTTACCTTCTCAATTTCCTTTGAGTCTTCATGCCTGGACCATTTCCCAACGGGTCGCTTGGACGAATGTCCCATCGCTGATCCACCCTCCTTTCCTTTTCCGATTGCTCCCAGAAGGCTTTTCACCTCCCTTTGCAAACCAATAGAGTCTTGCAAAATCTGGTGGTTCATTTCACTCTGCCTTCTCTGTATCTTGAGCATCTCCCCAAGATTTTCTTGGTTCTTGGAAATCATTTGAAGGAGACTTCCAGCTAAGTCCAACAACTTTTGATCTGTTTCCATGATCAATGTGCACCCCCAGGTTCCACTTTTCTCACCTGTGAAATGCGCCATTGAAATTCTGTCGGACCAAGCATAATATAGACATTAAAAATAGTCAGTTAATTACCCAATTGGCATGACAGTCCAAGTCTCATCAAGGAGACTTTCATATTTTTCATGCCTTCCCAACAGGCACACGAGCTCATTCATGTCCAT
>LPNX011071434.1:28194-41796 GCA_001517045.1 Pseudotsuga menziesii
TCATGCTCTCAGCCTCTTTCACTTCACCGTGAATGCTGAACCAATCCCTCTTGGTCATGACACTTAGTGTCTCCGGTCTATTCTAGACCTACAAACTACGGAGTCTCTCCACATGGTTCATCTCAACTGCTAGGAACCTCATGGTCTCACTAGCACCTTTTTCATTGTCGCTCATTCCGAGCTTTCCAGGACAGTCACATGTCCACATGCACCCCTAGGATGCTCTCATAGTCCTCGCTTCCAGCAATACCTATATCCAAACATTGAATAGATTCACATGTTTAGTTTATTCACATCAGTTTTATCTCTAGAACAAGAGCTTAAAACATCATAACCAAATCATATACATATGTATATTCATAAGCAAAATAATCCAATACTTATTTGTATTGTACATTTCCTCATTCGTCCACAGGATCCTGCTTCGCTTTGCAAGCCTTGGGATCGCCTATGGACTTAGATGTTAGGTCAGCATGCAGGCTACCCCACAACATCAAATAATTAATGTCCAGCCAGTACATCCTCATGTCAACTGGGCTTGGAACTTTACCACGACCATTTCCAGGTCTAGGATCTACTATGGATCCCTAGGCACATCACAGCCCAACATACACTTATACCAGCACACAATTAGATCAACAATAACCCTTACTCCGCAACCCCTCACAACAACCATTTACCTTTTACCTTTAGGGTGCAACACCCAACTGCATCTATTTAGCCTGTCAACACAAGCCACACAAGCAACACAAGCAATACATGCAAACTCATCAGCGTTATTGCTCTAAAACTATAATCACATTTCTCATCATTCACTATCAAGTATTGAGACACCAGGAGTGCGTCCACTCCCTAGAGTGTAATCAATATTGAAAACCCTTTCATGATCCAACATCGGAAAAGTGTGCACCCTTTCCCGGTGTGTGCCATGTAGGCCCTATGCATACTCAAGCAATCGATCATCATGGAAATAAAATCAAAACATGTTCTGCATATGGAATTTTTTTTTTTTTAACAATTAAACATGCACATTCTTAGCAAGGGTCACAGAACACTTATCCATTTGCCGTTGCAGTATGCCTTTGTTAAGGAGGAATGGGGCTCCTTCTCTGAGTTAACAGTCCCTCGATTTTCCATCCCAAATCCTTTTCACATTTCATATTCACACATGTCTTATCGACATAATTTATACCATCTCATTCATGTTACTACCAAACATGCAGTGTAGATGAGACATTTTCAAAATGTCCAATGGCGTTTCACCCGAAACCCATTTCCAAGGGAAAACCTTCCCATGAAGTTTGGCTTCTGCAGGCCATCACACATGATCTTCCTGCAGTGTGTATCCCTGACACATTCATAAAATAGCCAAACAGTCAATCACTATCTGGTAATACAATCCAAATTGATTGTTCCATAACCAAACAATGACATTAGTAATCAAATTCAATAGGAATTTGCAATTCTATCTATTACAGAAATTGACTTGCTCAATTGTGGGTTTCTTGTAAGTAGCACTACTATGCCCATTATAATTTTATGCTTACTAACATAACACGAATACCCACTTACCATGCGTCCACCTGAAACAATCTTACACAAGCCAACAGTGATTAGTAGTCATCAACAATTTCTTAAATTCGAAATTCACAATTCAAATTTAACAACCCATCATGCATGCCAACTACTTTCACAACCATGAGACTTCTTCTCATAAGGTTTGGCTCTTTCATATGGTATATTCTGGCATTGGTCAGGGTCTTACCTCTCACTGCCATGCTTGAAATAATCTACCTGAAACCTAAGCTTCAATCAACCAAACACAATCTTATGCAAGCCAATAGTGGCTAGTGCTTGTCAGCAATTTCTCAAATCCGAAATTCACGATTCGAATTTTAACAACCTATTATGCATACCAACTATTTTCACAACCATGAGACTCTTCTCATAAATGGTAGATTCTGGCATTGGTCAGGGTCTTACGTCTCAATGCCATGCTCGAAATAATCTACCTGAAACATGAGCTTCAATCAACCAAACACTTGGTAAGCCTGGATGCATATAACCTTTTCATTGCTACAACCATTACTGAAGCATTTTCAGAATTTATAAAATTTGAATACTTCTAGCGGTTAGTCACATCAACATTACCCAAGCTCATTTTCTTCATGCAATCATTATCATACTAACATTTCAAGGTATAGTCATATCATTCATGCAGTTAAATGAAGTGTTTAGATACTCCTTACTTCACAAGCATATCATTCATACCACCTTGCTCTTCCATAGAGCATTTATGGCAGCCAATTGATCATGACTATCTTGCATTCATAACAACCTTTGAAATGGCTCCTGAATTGTCATCAATTCATCATCTCAGTCATTAGTCATTCATAATATCACATGCATTCATCTCAATGCATTCAACATACCATGCATGGCCTAACCATGTCCACTTCATATAGGATGCATTACTATAATAAATATCATCAACATATATAGGCATGACACCTTTCTATATTTCAACATCCACATGGTATGAGGTCTCTTACCTGTACCAATCCATGGAATTTGTCATAATCAAACTCTTACTTGCATGGGTTGTACTTACACCCTTAACATGACCAATTTGGTTGGTCCTTTGCAGGAGATTGCAGAATTTGCTCACGAACTTTTGTTATGGACTTGTTGCCTTATCCCTTTCTTCATAGGGTTGCTGGTCACATTTGTCAGCATCAACAACATATTCATCCGGGTCCATGTCATCGTTGTTTTTTCCACTAATGCCAACATCAAAGCAATGATTATCATTAGTGGTTCATACAAAACATATCCTCATACATTTCAGCCATAAAACTTAGGAAATGTAGTTATAATCAGCAAGACAGAGTTTTAAGGAAAACTTCCCTTTTCAAGTCTTTCATCCTTGCATGGAACTCCTCTTCCACACAACAGTTGGTTAGCCTTCATAGTCCTTGCTACCGCTGGGCATGCAATTGTCCAGATTTGTCCATTTGATAGCAGCGGCCATCATTAGCACTTTGCTGCTTCATGCTTAGATTTTGGTGACTTACCCTTGTTCCCTAATAGATAAGCTTTCCAACGCCTATCCACATGCTTCATTTTGACCTCAGATGTGAAAACCACATCACTTCTAAGAATGAATACTTTCACTAATGTTTGCATTTTTACACACCACTGCTTTTTGGACTGGGTGTCAACATCAGCCAACTTCAGCCACCTGTAATTCCACTGAAAGACAGCTGAAAAATCATGCTGGAGCAGACGAAATCTGCTGGAAAATCCCACTTGGAAATCTCAAAATTTCCTTGTGCAGAATCAGATCACGTTCCAACTAATCTCCCGCAGAATCGGCTCCCATTTCCACTAATCGTTCCGTAGAATCAACTCTCAAAATCACTAACTCCTCCGCTATATCGGCGACCCGAACCATAATCTTTTCCACTACGTCGGTGACCAGAACCACTAAATTTTTTTTTCGACGTAGCTCATCGGCAGTCCGATCAACTAAATCTTTCCGATGTTTCGGAACCCATTTGTCTAAGCTTTCGAGGTATCAGCAGTCCGATCCTCTAAGTTTTTCCGATGCTTGCTATACTTAGAAAAATTTTCAAGTTTTCAAAGTTTTTCCCTTTCTTCTTTCTTTTGCAGATGGCATCGAAAGTTCTTTCTCATTGGAAGTCTAGTTCTTTAGGCTTCCGCAATGGCGGGTGCACGAACATATTTATTCTTCCGATGACCTTATACTTAAACAAAATTCCAACTTCCTTCTCATCGACTGTCGGATGTCTCATGCTTCGGGTGATTAGTCATTTAGGCAGCCGCAACGACAACCCACCAACTTCATTCTTCTTCCGATTGGTGAACTAATTCTAACCGACATCGGTGGTTTCTTCTCATCGGAAGGTTAGTGTCTTTGGCTTCCGCAACGGCAGAACGTCAAACCTCTATCTTCTTCCAATTTCGGGCCTTAGCGAAATTTTTAACTTTCTTTCTTTCTTCCTGGCATCGACGGTCCTTCTCGTCGGACGCCTAGTCGTTTCTCCACCCACAACGGCGGCACTCATTCAGCCTTTTTCCGTCGACGATTTCAACACTTTAACCAATTTTTCAAAAATATCTCTCTTCTTCTTTCCATGGAATAGAACATCTATCAGGGGTCCGAACCACTAACTGCTATGCATCGGCAGTTTAGTCCCTTTGACAGCCGCAATGACGGACTTTCAAACACTAAACTCTTCCGCTACAGCGGAAGTCAATTCCGCTAAGTCTTCCGATGACCTCCAACACTTAGAAAATTTTTGGACTTTCTCTACGGTGTTGGTGACTGGAAGAACTAGCATCAACGGAATAGTCCCTTCGATAGCTGCAACGGCGGACTGTCAAACGCTAAACTCTTCCGCGGTGTCGGCGAACCCAACGTCCATTTCCTGTCGACGGCCGCTAAAATACTTAGAAATTTTTTTAAACTTAACTTCCTTCCTGGCATCAGCGGTCGGATGACTTTTCCATCAAGTGCATAGTCATTTAGACTTTCGCAACTGCGAATGCTCGAAGAGCTATTTTCTTCTGACGGACACTTAGACAAGTTTCCACGATTTTCTTTCACTGCTCTCCATCGGACGCGCTTTCATCTAATTCTTCCACCACATCGGAAGTGCATTCCGTTTAGTGTTTTGACGAGCTGACCGTTCCAACACTTAGAAAAATTTTGAATTTTCCAACGACTCCTGTCGGATATACTTCTGTCTAGCTCCTCTGCTACCTCAGAAGTATTTCTCACTAAGTGTTCCGATGAACTGAACCGACAATTCAAACACTTAGGAAAATTTTTGAAGTTTGCTGCCATCAAACTCTGATCTCTGCTGGGAAGAAGGCAAGTCTGCTTCTGTCACTGTACCTTGGTGGTCCATTCAGGCCCATGTTGTAACATGAGCTCTGATACCACTCTGTCATGTCCCCGACCCTTACAACGGTGAAGAGGACGCGACGAACACCACATACAACCTAGGCAAACAACCCCATGAACCGAAACAAAAGAGATCAATGCTGAAGATTAAAATCTTAACATGATGCATAACAGGAATGCCAAGCATACAAGCATTCACAGATGCATAATTGCTCAAATAATTCAGCGGAAGCAAACATATACATTCCAGCATTCCACATGTTCATATTAATACATGAAACAATAGGTACATTGCAGAGATGAGACAATCATGAGTACTTATCTTTTAATGAAGAACTTTCCCGCAACCAGCTACGTCGCTGCAACGTTCCACCCAACCATAGGCCATCGTGCTCATCAATCTCTCAGCAACACTGCCACCCCCGAGCTGGGCATGATTCCTNACAAAGAAGCAAACCAACACAGTTGGGGTTTACCAGGTCATCCAAGAGCTAGGAAAGGCTAATGCTAAGCTGGTGGCCACAACACCAGCCTTCTCAAGCATACCTAGCCTCCACATTCCACTCACAACAGTTCGAAGACCAACCACTGCATGCCGCAGCAACACAATCCCTTCACAGCCCTGTGAAGACAACAGGATGACAATCCCAACAAAGGAAAAACACAGCTCAAGCCACAAGACAGCTCAGAGTTGTTCTTGGCCCGAGCATGGCCAAAACAACTCAACAACAACACCCAAAACTAGGGTACTTCGGCAACCCAACCTCATAATGCGTGATGGCACAATCACAGTCTCAAAGCAAAGGAGAAGCCCAACTCCTAGCGCAGACAAGGAAACACAAACGCAGACCACAGCAGATAGCATCCACGGCTATAATTGGAAACTTCACACAGTTCCAACACAGGGAGAAACTCAGCCAATAGTTGGAAATCCACAGTGGCCCAAAACGAATTTGAGCACCACAGCCAACAAAATGCAGGGAAGACAACAGTCCCAAAATGTAATTAGTGAGCACGGCTCACAACATGGGAAAATGACTCCAACGGTCTGTGCGTAAGGGAAACTTGCACTAAACCGCAAAACACAGAGGAAAACATACCCGATTCCACGCTGTGGATAAACGTGAATGACCACCGATAAGCAGCTCCCCTCCTGGCTGCGTGAGATCCAGCAGATCAATTTCCTGTGCGTGCAGATGAGCAAGACTTCCGCTCCTGCATGAGGGTGGACAACTCCACTCAGGCGTGCGGATGAACAACCATCATGAGAAAATGAGCAGACCACAGAGAGCATGCATGAGGAAAATGAACAGACACTGCTCTGCGTGAGGAGCATGAACAGACTTCAGCTCCTGCGTGAGCATGAACCGACCAGGGAAGGAGTGGAGTGAATGGAAGGTCATGGAAGAATGTTTCTTCTGCCCCACGCGAGAGAAGAGGAAGTCCGCTGGTGGAGTGGGTACGTGGGCAAGGATGGATAGTCCTGCCACAACCACCACCACTCAGCATTAACTACCCCAACTACCTCAACAAAAACAATAAAGAGGTTGACAAGGGAAGATGGAAAAGCAAAACAAGGTGGCAACATATGGGTTTTTCCCCCATAGACCAAGGTTGACATCCCACACCCCTTATCCTTTGGAATCATGCCCTTTTCATTCAACGTTGCACCGCCGTAGCTGGTTGTGGTTTATTTTTAATTGATGTGCGTGTTTACATGATGTTGAATTATAATGTGCCAGACAGCACGATATCCCATCGGCATCTATCCCCATTGCCGAAACATACACAACCAAATCGATGGTGGGGCCTTTGCCTTTAGCTCCTCACCACAATTAATTACAATATATACATCATGAAAACGGGGTCAAAATCGGGGTGTGACAGATGCTTTCCAGAAAAATACCGACGGCGTTGCCATGACTCCGACACTTCAGCCCGTCGGAAGGCTGACACTTCAAGTTTCGGTCGGTGTCGGATATTCAACATTTTGTGTAAGTTTTTAGTCACACTTTGAAACAAATAACTGTCGAAAAGGTGACACCATGGTTTCATCGGATCTTTGACCGAATTCGGTATCACGTCGAATATCCGATGTTATGCCACCTATGATAAAAAAAAGTGCATGTGTCGAAGATGCGACAGAGAAGTGTCAAATTTCAGACATGCAAGGTGTCATATTTTGGGTTGAATTTCTGTTGTGATAGGAGATGTCAAGGCGAGTGTGTGTGAGCAACATGAGAATCCCAATCGACTTTATATATATACAATGTACTATTCACCAAAGGTGAAGAACCACCATCCTCAATGCTGGCACCAGAGAGGAAGGGGAATGATGTTGGATTGCACTCTAACATACGAAAATTCTTAATAAAATTTGATGCATACTTGGATTGTGAGACTTTGATACCTAAAGTAGAATACACTATCACAAGTCCAAGAAATCGCTTCAACAAACCCAAGTCTATCATGGAAAAAGAAATATGCAAAGTAGAATTAATGGAAGCAATGCCTATAGATGAACTCCCTGTGATCAACAAATCGCATACATACAAGACAATGTGCAAGAGAGAGTCACCATCATGCTTCATGTACACATTTGGATCTAATTTTCATCTTTGGAAGTCCTATGATGGAAGGAAAGAATCCATGTTAGCATACTAGGATCTGGGAGCTTGCTTGAGCCCATAGAGATCCTTCTTCAATCTACAAACAAGTGAATGATATTGAGTGTATCCTTCTGTATTATGCATGTATATCTCCTCCTCAATATATCCATGGAGGAAATCACTCTTGACATCCATATGATGCACATCCCAACACTCTGATGCAACAATAGCCAAATTCAATCTAATAGAGTCCATGTTGGCTACAAGAGTGAATGTATATGTGTAATCAAGACCTTGGACTTGAGAGAAACCCTTTTCCACCAACCAAGACTTGTACTTGCATGTGACCCCATCTGAATCCATGTTGGTTTGATATACCCACTTGCATTAAACAAGTTTCCTTCTAGTAGGAAGTTGAAATAGCTCCCAAGTTTCATTGTTTTACAAAGATTGGTACTCTTCATCCATTGCAGCTTGCCATCTTGGATCTTGGGAGGATTCGTAATTTTTTTTGGATAAGATCCAATCATCATGAAACAACTCTTAGGAAGAAGTGGATCAATAGTAGATATTGCAAGGTTTGCAATTCAAAACTATGATCTTGTCCTTCTCGGATCATGTGGGTCACCAACAAAATCACTAGCTACTTCAATAGTCTTCTCATCCCATTTAGGCCTTGGAGTTGGAGCTATTGGATCAACATGTTCATATTCATCATCATTATAAAAATATGATTTATCACATGAGGAGGCTTCACTTCCTTGCTCATCTTCAAGTGGTGGAGGATGAATTGAGATTTCTGCTTTATCTTGTTGGATTCCTTGCAAAAGACATTCTTTAAAATATACACTTATCTCAAAGAAAGTCTTCATGGTGGAAGCATCCAAGAGAATTTATCCCTTAGCATATTCAACATATCCAACAAAAATGCATTCATGGATTTGAGGTTGTAAGACCTTTCTCTTTTTTGGAGGAATCCTGACCCAAGTTTTGGAACCAAAGATTCAAAAGTGAGACACATTAGGTTTGTTCCCAGTCTAAGCTCCGAATGGATTTGTTCCTTTCAAATCCTTGTGAGGAACACTGTTCTAGATGTATGCAACATAGTTGATGGACTCCACCCACAAATTAGGAGAGAGTGACTTTGACTCAAGCATGCATGTGGCCGTGTCCTTTGGATATTTGTTCTTGCACTCTACCACACCATTATGTTGTGGTGTGTAGGGAACAATGTGTTGCATATAGATTCCTTCATTAGCAAAAAAATTATCTAAATATTTTTTCACATACTCCCCTCCATTATCAGTGCGAAGCACCTTGATCTTATTTCCAGAAATATATTCAACATAAGCCTTTAAAACTTTAAAAGTTTCATACACTTTTGATTTGAACTTAAGGAAATAGAGCTAACAATATCTTGAATAATCATCTATGAATGCCCAAAAATATCTATCATTACTCAAGGAAGTATTAGGAATGGGTCTACTGATATCTCTATGAATCAATTCGATAGGTAAGGAGGCTCTCCATGCTTCTCATTTCTCAAACTTGTGCTCCGGATATTTTCCAATCATGCAACCTTAATAGATGTCACTTGAGAATTTGATATTTGGAAGACCATCAACCATACACTACTTTTGCAATTATTGTATATATATGTAGTTAAGGTGACCAAACCTCTCATATCATATCCTACTGACTTGGTTTTCATGTTTTAGGAGCACATTTAGTTTTGAATATGGAAGGAAGTGAGAGAACTCATACATCGTCATGAGTGAACACAACCTTATTTGGAACTCTTGTGTGTTTCATTTGGTATACTGAGAGAATGTTTGCAGCCAATTAGGGAACATAGATAACATTGATGAAGCACCCATAGTCAATATTGATTCTTCCTTACATTTATCTAGAATTTCAGAATCATCACCCATGAGGATAGAAGGACCACTAGTGGGACCGAATGTATAAGAGTCCCTAGATGCAATCATGTGTCTGGATGAACCATATTCAATGATGAAGTAATGGTTCTTTATACTGCCATAAATCGATGCATGACATCTCTCTTTGTCTCCAGATATTGATCCAACTTCTTTTCTCCTTGCACCATCAGGTAGAGGAATGTTGCTTTTTTGCAGAATTTGTGCCATGATATCAATGGTATTATTCAGGAACGAGCTTTCAGGGTGGAAAACCCTGTTGCAATATGTGCATTTGGTCTCTCCTTCTTATTTTGTTTATTCGTCTTTGAATTTGAAGGTTCTTTTGATGGTTTTTTATTCTGCTTTTGTTTCTATTATAATTGCTTCTTGTCCTTGGTATTCTTCTTGCCTTTGGAATTATTGGCTTCTCCAGTAGTAAGAATATGGTCCTTGGATGGTTTTATGGATCCCATATGAACCAATTTTTCCTACTCTTTTGTGAGAGACTCCATGAATGTGCTCAAGGTAGGCATTTTCGAATTTGGAACTACCAATTTTGCAGTATGGAAGGTTGATACGAATATTGAGTATTTAGGACTCATTTTTTATAGGGTGGATAGAATGAGTTGGTCATCCTTCTTATCTATGCCACATTTCTTCAGATGGAGGCCCAATGAATTGAACTTGATGAAGTAATCCTTATGGTGTTGAATCCATGGGGACTCAAAGAGACTAACTCATTATCCATCTATGGAACCCTCATACCATCTTGTTTAAAAAAAAGGACACAATCTTGGAGTCCATACTATGTTTAGAGTTTATAGACCAGAAAGATGAAACAATAGGTCATTGGAGTTGTTGAAACAAAACAATCCATAGGATCCATCAATTCTATTGAAGTACTTGGCTTTCTTCGTTGCTGAATTGGGTTCATGTTCAGTCCCTATTGTAACCTCGTAGAGACCTTTTACTTCGAAGTAGGATCTCCATCTTAGCTTTCCATTCAAAATAGTTGAATGGAGTGAGTAACAGTGCTGAATATTACTCCATTGCTTCTCTTGTTTCACTCCTGGTAATAGTAAACCTAGAAAAAATATCTACAAAGATGTATTACTTCAACAATATGCACTTTCAGGAGTGTATCACACTTGGGAAGACCACTTCAGATAGATCAAAATGAATGGAGGAAATTTCCCTAGGAATTATTTGGAACCTCTTATCACTCAATAATTCTCCTATGGTTGTAGTAGGAGATCATTGGGGTAACCATTTCAAACCAATATTTAGATTGTATTATAGCCTATACAGTCAGAGAGGGCTCTCTCTATGTCACAGATTCATTCACATATACATATCGCTTTAAACAAGCATTCAGAAGGCTAGATTTCCGATGGGAACTGATTTGTTTGTAAATTTCAATATTGTAAGACATACAGATATCAAATACCATTGGGAAACAGAGTCACAGTCTGAATCATTCAAGGATATTATAACAAATAATGAGTAATGATCCCCCCCATTGTAATCTGAGGCAAAGTGAGTGTAATATTTAGTCAAATATCTTCAAGTGGTGGTAGGAGAAAGGAGAAAAATTCCAGTGCATCAAGAGGTTCCTATTGTTACGAAGAGAAATTCCTATGGCTTGGGGTACCACAACAGACAACTTGACTCCATAAATCAATCCTTTCCTATATGCAAGAGAAACCAAATATATAACACTAAATGATCTCGATTCATACCTTATTTCGGACGGTTGATGTAGATCCCCGTTGAGCTTTCCAACTCCAGCTTGAATTGATAAATTGCTTCCTCAACATTTAATAAACAAGACAAGCATGCTATATATAATCGTGTTAAACCTACTATAGCATATATAATAAATAACATATAAGCATTTGAAATCATCCATGGATCAAATATTCATTCAAATACACATTATTGGACAGGAAAAGATATTTCTATTAATATAANTGTCGACACGTCTGCGAATCGGAGAAACTGAGTCTCCCAATTGGGATTCCACCACTTCAATCCTCCATCTCTCGATAGAAAGCTCACAAGCAAAATTCAAGCTTGGGAAGAACACAAAAGTGCTCCAAGGGACAAAGGGATGCAGACTTAAGTATAAGATCCGGCAACAATCGACTATAGTTCTCTTGCTCTCAATTCCTCATGCCTTCAATGTATCCAAAGGGTTCCTTATATAACTCTTCAATGGGGTAATTAAAGGTCGAATCTAAGTGATCTCAATGAATATGGAAATCTAGGAGACAAGTGAGTCGGATCCACATCAAGGAAAACTCCAAAAGAATTTGGCCTTTTGCACACATCCTGATGTACGCGGTTTTAGGGGTCAAACCCTCATATATACGCGATAAAGGGTTTAAAAGTCACATATGGAAATATTTGAATGTTTTTAGGGATGATATTGGAAACATCAAAGGTATACAAATGGTCCATGGGGTCTAAGGAGTCTCCAGAGGGACAAGGAAGGCCATAAAAATGTGATTCACCATGTGTGGTAAAATAAGCTATAACAGATGCCCCCTAATGTGTGAGGTTAGAGGGGTCATACGAAGGCTGAAATACATTATAAGTCCATCCCAGAAGTGAAGTGATGAAGAACCCAGTGGAAGAACCAACCATCCAATCAACACTATACAATGATGCAACTCTGCACATAACTGCAAATAGATATCGCAATTCCGGATACATAAGAGTACAATGGCCATGAATAGGCATGATACAATATGACATGTGTGGTCATCGCCACGTACAATATAAATAGATCAGAATCTCCATGATGAATATATTCAAAGGATCATGATCTCCATGAAGGCTGAAGATATATAATAGATCAAGATCTCCATAATGGCTGGAAATGTCTGACATATATTGGAATCAAGTCACGAGAGTTGAAATCTCATGAACACTGGCATGATCAAGGAGGTAGCATATAAGAGATGCCACCAATCTGGAAGGTGTTCTACACAAACCGCTACGAGTACATGTCCTACTATGTGAATAGAGGTGTCGAGGTCGAACATAGTAGTCCATCGTCTGATTATTGGTCATTGATGTATATCGTTAACAGACGCGAGATCACCTATCGATAATGAAAATGGGAATCAAGGTACTAGAGTGCAAACTAACAAGTGTGAATAAATGTGTTGAGGTCGAACACTTGAGAGAATCCATTGATCAGGGGACATTGATGTATTCCCAAAAAATTGTCGATGGCGAGAGAACCTGCCACTGATGACTTCAAGTCTCAAGGCACTAAAAAATGACTCTAGATTCCTATCCCAGAATAAATGATTTGAAGTCGATGGGATGAAATCCTTTGGAAGGAGGGAATTAAGGAATCCCCCATCATCCAACACGAGGTACTCAACAAAGCTGTATAATGTGGAAGGACTCGATCATAAGGTGCATGAACCAGTAACTGTATCGAGAATGGTCGACATGCAAAGTCAAGATAATTGAGGAATGGCCGACTCATGTTTCAACTTCCTTCAAACAAGAGCATAAAGGTGAATGGTGAATGAATGTAGGAAGCATAGACTCGATATACAAAACTGGGACATCTCTGCGACACATGGCAAATCAATAGAGGCTCCATAGGGACTGGAATCTTAACCAGTCGGTGGAGATAAAATTAGATAAACGAGTACAGCTCCTAAAGTCAAACTATTAACCCAACCAATGGATGTGATATACAGTGATCTGTTCAAAGGCAACACGACTCGATTGCTGCCAAAGATAACATCTTTTCTTGTTCGGCTTTTTGGTTTAAAATTTTTTTTTTGGACTTTTTCAAATATTTGAAAATCTTGAAAAAGAATAAAATCGCTTTAAAGTTATAGACTAGGAGGAGACGAGTGTCAAATGGGAAAACAAACTAGTTCCAAGCAGTGGAACATACCTATGCTCAATGCAAGGACACATGTGTAGGATAGCGACACTCAGGGGAAAGTCCCCTCCTGGTAAAAATATGGAATCAAGCTGCAAAGGATATATAAAATGGCTCTGCGTGGCTAGACATGTGTTACGGAGAGAAATTCCTATGGCTTGGGGTACCACAACAGACAGCTAGACTCCAGAAATCAATCTTTCCCAATATGCAATAGAAATAAACAATCTA